>JAKTSW010000142.1:0-22450 GCA_030580435.1 Babjevia anomala
CATTCTGCACGTCATAGAATCCTCAAACATGAATTAGAGAACCTTCGCAACTTACTCAATAAAAGACGAGAAGTGAAGAAAGGAAAGAGATCTATTTTGAAGGGAAAATTCAGGATAAGCATGGAGGGAATATGTGATGAGGTGCTGGCTGCAGAAAAGCTAACGGATGACCGCAAGAAGAAGAAGGGCAAAAAAACCATCAACGAGACCGTTCAATTATCTGAAATTACGTTGGAAGATGAAGATTCAGTTGAAGAAGAAGATGAAAGTGCAATGCAAGATTGTATCGTCGTTAATGTTGTGTAAATTAGATTTTTGTCTGGTCATGTCGAGAAATCTTGATGATTACGTGGTTATGATGATTACACGGTGACTTACGTTAGTCAGCTGTACCAGACGTCACGAACATTATACTAGCATCAGGAGGCGCATTCTTCGACAACCTCACATGATCCGTCCGTGGCACTATTGGAATATCATCAAAATCATAATTATCGCCCTCACAGTTACGCGTACCCCCCCGTAGGATGAATAATTCCAATATGGCGAAGATGGGAGTTTGCCGGCAGTAATTTACTTTGTGAGAAAGAGACAGTCAACGGCAATCGGGTAGCAGGAGTTCACAGCTCACAGTCGTCGTTAGCTCCAGGGTTATTTTTCAAAGCACATTTCTTATTGGTAATTTCTGTTAAATCCTGTCGAACAACTAGGAAGCTGTCAAATTGGTTCACCGGTCGAAATTTCAATGACTTTGATCCGCTCTGATAAAATTGATAATAACTCCAAGTCGCACCCTCGTCAAGAGTGTACTCTAAATCATCTGTGGCCTCCTTATCACTAAGACGACAATAATTGATTTCTGATCGCTAAATTCCGATATGTGACTTTCTTTTTTTCTCGTTCCAGGTGAGACCACATCCCTCGTCAGGAAGGTATTTTCATCTAGGTAGTTTGCAACCATGGGAGCGACACGAGCACTTCCTATTTTACGGTTTCCATCTCGTTAAAAAGTTTCTAGTGTCAGCTCTCCAAACTTCAAAAAGCTTAATAGTTGCATTTTGCTGAATTATTATCTTTCTGAAAGAAACTAACGACTATCTAGAAGCCAGAAGATAAACTGAAGCAAATCATGACAAAATAACAACGGTGCTGTATCTTGACTTACTTAGCAATAGATCTGATAAACAGTCGACGATCTGTTACGATAACTCAGTAAAATGATGAGAATATTAAATGAATCTAACGGGAGTTCATTTTGCGCTCTATTTCCTTAAGAAAGCTATGCTTTCCAGCTGATGTTTGCTCAAACAACTCTCACTTACCAGATTCCACTCATCAATTTCTTTGTCTGTAGCCTAATTCTCATGGAGGATCACTCCCCACGAGTCATTCCCAATTGGCAACCTAAGTAGCAGTGGGCTGTCGCCTTTTTGAGTAATCAAGTTGGGGGAAAGGTGCGGGACCCCTTCGGAAATCTGAGATCGCACAGAACTCGACAAATAAGCTTCCATCTGCCTGTTTTCCTTTCTTTACGTCTCTTCTCTTATTTAATCTTGGCGGTGTTTCCACAACGGGCTGATCTACTTTCTCTTCTGATGGTAAAAAACGAAAGTGCTTACTTTCTGTCTTATGGAATCAACCCAGCCCCTCTCCATGCTGAAGCAGTGTTATGTGCCGTTATACTCATATTTCGTGCTTGATCGTATGCTTCTAACCATTCTGTCTTTTGTATTCGCGTCAGTTGTGCCTCATGAAACTGTGATAAGGCAGTCGTCAATGCCTTCTTTAATGGTCCAAATATGCCGACGTCAAGTGGTTGAAGTATGTGAGGTATGAGAAGGAAGAACAAGCAGCTGAATATTGTTCTCCATGCAGCAAGCAATGAAACTGCCACTTATATGACTGTCATGGCCATCACATATAAGAATTCTCGTTCGACCATTTGCTCGTTGACGAGTTGAAGGTATGCCTCAACCGAGAGTCAAGCTAGTTTTATTACCTAAAGAAGCGGTGTCACCAGCAACAATGGTTGTAAGCATTTGTCCACCGCCAGGAAAAGTGACCTCATCTGGTTGCACAACGGGCGCATCGCCACACAATATGCCAGATAAAAAGATTCCTGTCGCCTGGAAAAACTAATCGGTGAGACAGAGCACACGTTGGTGCCTGATATTGTCTTAGGTTAACTGGAGTTAATCCAGCGCAGACCTTAGTTACCTACCTTACCTATACAGCAACCTCCACGATGAGAGGCGATTTGTGCATTGGATCAGTGATCCCGGATAGATTTTAGACGTAGGGGTTTGGGTCTCTTTCCCGTCCAATATCGTCCCTAACTCCTTGCAGATATTTCGGCGTACAGTATCAAATGAAGTTAAATTTGAGTTTACAAGAACTCGAGAGCAATCTCGCAGTCACCGGCTATCTGACGCGGCCGCTAGCCTTTCCGATCATAACAATCATGCGATGTTAGGCAAGGAAAATGCAGGAATTTTGAGTGTCGCGAAGCGAGTCAGTAGAGTTATGCCACGATTTGAGTTTCGGACGGCCATTTCAGTGTCTCGACGCTCGACCAACTCCTTTCGAGTGCCACTGCATAATTCAAAGCCATGTCAAAGATCGACCCTACCACAGCTGTTCTCGATAGATTTGGTCATTCAAAGCAAAATACCTATGCGTCCCTCTCTGGACTTAGTGGAGTGCCCGAGTCCACATTGTGCCATCGCAAGCATGCCCGTGTGTCAATCCAACAAAAGGTCGTTAACCAGCAATACCTTACCGCTCAGGAGGAGAAAGCACTCGTCGCTTATCTCCTACGAATGGCCCAGAACGGGTTTCTGTTAACAGGTCACACGATTGAATGCATTAACTGAACTGTTCTCTGTCGTATGGACAGATCTCTACACTAAATACAAGAGACTGAGTCCATTGATCCAGATTATCAATTCTCAAGGCTGGGCAATTCCGCCGTATATTATCGTTGCAGGGCGGTATCACCTCTCGTCCTGGTACGAAAGCAGCAACTTACCAAAATTTGATAAACACACTGGAAGTCGAACTACTGGCACTTATCGGCTTTTAATCCTCGATGGCCATGAAAGTCACCATTCAAACAGACTTCGAGGTCTTCTGCAAGGAGAATAATATCATAACGCTCTGTATGCCTCCTCATTCATCTCACATCCTCCAACCACTCGATGTTAGCTGTTTTGGCCCACTTAAGCAGGCATATAGTCGCCAGATCGAGGACATGATGCGGGCTCACATAACCCACGTTACCAAGGACGACCTAAGATGTTAAGAAGCGGGATGTTCGCCAGCAAAACTCATGGTAGACCCTGCAAAAATGCGTCTTGATTTCTTGAGGCTTAAGTAAAAGAAAATTTATATTCCAATTAGATGAATTTTTTTTGCAGCGTTTTTCCAAAACGTTCCAGAGCAAATTCGGTGTGGTAATAGACGTTGGGCCGTGATTAGAAAGCAAGGTGTAAAGAGAAAAGAATGAACTTTATATGATAGAAGGCTGCGCTAGAAATTCCGATATAGCCACCCATTGAGCTAATCTGCACTGCTACATATTCATCTCTCTTACGGTTGATTCTCAAAATACCGTTCCCTCAGTACCACCTTAGTAACGTTGACAGGCAAAAATTCCATATTTAGCTGTGCATGAGCAAGTGCACTTGAAGTTGCCTCTATGTCCCCAAACAATCCGTAGCCGGCATTGTCAACAATATCGATCGCAACGGCGAAGACAGCTGAGATGTCAGATGTTCGGATAACCTCCAGTTTGACCTTGAGAATATAGGGGCGTTCTCAGGAACGTCCTCGATTATACTATTCGCGAGCGGTGACAACTTCATGGCGTTTGTCAGCCATTTTCTTAGTAAGCGTAGCAACCAATCCAGACGAGCAACCAGTCACTGCACCAAAGCATCCGCGAGTAATTGAATCGCAACAATTAGCACTTAAGTACTTACCAAGCCAAACGGGATTGGCCTGAAGAGTTTGGATACATGTGACATTATTGCTAACATTATACTGCTCTCAGAATAATATAAATTGTGTTACCCCTTGAGATTAAACCGTTTATCAAAACTTGAAATCTATGAGAATCAAAAGTAACAGCCCTTATTGCGGTCCCGATTAAGGTGTGCTGATATCCGCAGCTCGAAGAAAGGTGTCGCCTTGTGCGGACATAAATACCGCTATCCACGAAATTGAGACAATGCAAAACCAAGGCGTGTACATTCCGGAACCTTAACTGCAGGTTAGCATCTAGATTGACAGCAGTGTACTCAGCCGTGCTACATCAGCCCTAAATGGGTACGCCGCCTCTAGTAACCAAGTGACACGTAGAGTAATCCTTGTACACCAATGATGGAATGAAAATACAGATAGACCACGACACGTGTGCTATCTCCTCTTGTCAGTGTTCCTCATTTCATTCGACTGCCACCTTGCATCATACGTTGGGACAGAATTCACTGTTACAGGCTCCTAAGAATAGTTCCGCAAAGCCTCGGCTTTCCTCTCGATTATCGTGTAGGCTTGGCGACATCCTCAGATGTCCCCACGAACCGCTCAAATCTAGGAAACCAAAAAAAAAAAATATTTTGAATACTGTAACGGCGTTCGGGTGCTCTGCCAAAATGCGAGAAATCTCTTGAAAAATACTTTGATTCAAGAACACAATATGGCCAGGATCAACCAATCTGAGAGCCGTTTCGGCGCGAACGTAGAATGCAAGCGTCTAGTATGTTCAAGATCAGCTTGTCAAGTCAAAGGAATATATCCACTCCAGCTGAGGATTCAAGACAAAATCATCTGCTGGAGAAAACTATTTCTGATTCGAGAAGGAGGTCGGCTATACGATAATGAAAGTCGTGAATTAGTGAGCTGGAAGGAAATGAGATGGAAATCTAGATCCAAGAAGACCATGATAGAATCTTTGCCTAAGTTATACGTAGCGTGAATTGACATTATTAAAGGAAATGGGAGCGATATGTTCGTACTTGTGAGATCTTTTATTGAGTTCCATTTTTGCTTTCAATTTGTTAATAAATACGTCTCGAACGTAGAGAGGACGACTCTTTAATGATCACCTTGCTCAGCATTTTCCCACCACCGGTACTTGAGCCACGAACAGCCTCATATCATTTGAGGGCTCTACAATCTAGCTAGCATGAATTGACCATCTCAGACACCACCACAATGCGAAAATTAATTTAAGCAAAAATTCCATTTCGTGCAAGCAACTAGATAATACAATACCATTTAAACTCGCTGTTGACTAATATTGGCATATACCAAAAATCCAAAATTGTTCATTAGCACACCAAACCTACGCATTCCAATCACAGTACAATCAAATAGAATAGAATCTATAGTTCCTTTGAAACAACACCAACCTGTTTCTCCAATCCCTTTTCGGCATATGAGTTGTCCAAATCGTAGGAAACTTCACTCACACCAACAGCGTCGTCAGTAGTCTGCATCTCGATCTGGTGAATACCTAGCCTCTTGTCTCTACGTTCCAAATATAGAGGTAGCGGAATCAAGATCAATTCTAAAGCACTGATAGCAACGGCCTAATAAATAAGTTAAAATTGTCACAGTGTGAAATCAAAAAAATAGCATACCCAAATATATCCCGCAAAATATCTCGGCGCATCAACAGTTTGCCATGCCGTCAACGGTAAAACCAAGTTCAAGATGCAATAACCCATATTGATAACGGCAATAGAAATCGTCCTAACCTCCAGATCATAGGCCAAAGCTTCTGCAACCCATGCAATAATCAAATTAATTGGACCATTACAAAATCCAAGAGCAATGAAGGCAAAGTACTTCGCCCCTTCCGAAATATCCCAATAAAGAAGCATGCTATTGCAAACCAAAACAACTACACCAGCCATAACTAGTGAGTCCCATCGGTTTCCACGCCAGTCGCTATAGAATGCGAAAAACATGGCAGAAACCACGGATACAGCATAGCTTATAGTGTTAAGATTATTAACCGCATTTACAGCCGCTTGACTAGTTCCAGGGTATATAGCGTCTGAAAGCCAAAGCAGATATGGAGTCGTTGAAGCATAGTAAGCCTGCCAGTAAAGATTCGCCAGAACGAAGAACACCCAAGTCGGCCAAGCCGTAAAAACGCGTTTCATAGTAGCGACACTTAGTCCAACGCTAGGAGCAAAGCCTTCTTCTTCGATTCTAGCTTGCGCTAACAACTTCTCGCGAGGAGTCAACCAACGAGACTTACACCGAGAAGGAACATTAGGAAAAAAAAAAATTCCGACCAATGAAATTGGAATAGTAATGATAGTGCAAACGATGAACAGCCATCGCCATCCCTCTAAACCACCTACTCCTTCCAAGGTGTCAAGACAAGCGACCTGAAGATAGGCTGACACCATAGAACCAAGAGGATATGTGCAATAATATACAGCATTGCGCTTTCCAAGCTCCTGTTTCCTGTACCAAGAGTTGATGACAGCAATGTTACAAATCCAACAAGGAGTCGACGTTATACCAACGAAAAGTCTCATAATCAGCAGCTGATTATAATTCTTCACGAATGCTGTACCCAAGGTGAACATTCCCCACAGGATCTCACAAGTGGGAATGAAATACTCAGCACTATTCAATTCAATATCAGTCCTGTGTTATACTAAATCAGATCTGCAGTCACAAAATACTTACGGAACCACAGTAAGAAGCATATTACTTGGAATCTGGAAGACAATAGTTCCAACCCAGTCTAGTTATGAATTAGATCGATACCATATAACAGCAACCAAAGATTTTTGGAGAAACCAAACCAACTTACACACAGCATTAAGATAATTGAGCCTATTTCCAGTCAATTCAAGATCGGTTTCCATACCAGAAACATATGCGTTATCTGCAGAAAAATGTTAGCAGATAATAACCAACCGACTAGAAAAATAGACGAACAGATAGCATTCACATCCAAATTGTTAGCCCAAGTCGACAAACATGCGAATACCAAGATAAGAAAATCAAGTTTATTCACAAGAACACGCTCTTCCCTTGGCATGTGCTTAGGATACCACCCAATCTTTTCCGCGAACGGATTCATGTAATAATCGAAACCCATGTTTACGCAGACGTTACTGAGGACGAAATTTAAAAGAAAGTTTCAATTTCAAGACCAAGCCTGGATAACAAAACAAAGAGCCCACCAATATCAGATCTAAAACTCAGAAATAAAGGAATTGTGAGCAGATATAAATAATCCATATTAACACGAAAGTTGATCTGACCTAAAGAGTCGAGTAAAGACGCAAACGATAAGACGGGCTGATAGACGTTTCGGCCTTCCGACCAACCCCGAAAGCAACCGTGAGGAATCATGCCTTTGCGGTTTTGGCTTATCGGCTTTTTGTTGCCAGTGTACGACAGGATAGCTTATCATGCACAAGCCAGTGCACAAGCCTTGACCGCAACAGTACTTTATGAGCTCTGGCCTAACTGATAAGCTATCTCCTCATCATTCTACGAAAGCTCAGGACGACGACCGTCTACTGAAATGGATTGTTAGTGACCAGATTCATATTAGTTTATTTTGCGTATCTAGGCCAAGAAATGTGCTGAATACACTCACAGAAGAAAGTAAATGATTGCCAATTTGGATGAACTGTAAACTTTGATAAGGACTGTTTCAGCCTGACTTTAGCTGTAAGACAACTGATAGCACCAATCACTACCACTGATTTTGTTAGGGTTCGCTAGAGTAAGCTCAGACCAAGCCTGTGAGCGGTATTTGCTGCCACAGCGCTCTGTAAAAACCGCTGACAGAAACAGTTAGCGCGTTCAGTTCACGCAAGCGTAACCCTAATCTGCCACAGGGGCAAAAAATGCATCAAGCTCCAGCTTGGCTTTTCCGCCTAAAATTCGTAGAACAACAATGGAAATTTTTGATTACACTACTTTCGGTATGCAAATTCCTGTCGATAGTGAATGTTAGTTTGCTAAGCCCTTCGATTAAGCTACATCGAACGCATGAGATTTCGATATGTGTTGGACTAATGTAAGATTTCATACCATGTAAACTGTGCCGTTGGCTCAACGGCTTGGCTGTCTTGATAGGCAACTCTAGCCTAGACACTCTTATTTACGACACACTATCAAGTTCGTGTCATTAAGGCTTGTAGTCATAAATGGTTTCTCTAAGAGGAACATTGAATGCTGCGGTATTTTCCTCCAGTATTGCAATCTGCTTTTCACGGGTGTTTCTGCTATTTATCGGTAAAACAGCTCTTGTGAAGCACTTGACATTTGCCAGGGCGCTTCTCATGTAGACACCTGTGTACATACTGCTCCTATTCTCGGCCATAGTATGCTCTCTGAAGCTATTTGGTATAGTTACTATATTGCGGACAAACCCACTGATCAGACGACTAGCACTTTTCCTACCGCCTATGGTTTTTTGTGTCAAGGCTGCAATCGATTTTAAATGTGGTGCTTGAAGGGTCAACATTTAATGAATTTTCTACGTCCAGGGAGCAAATGTACGATCGAGGTTCACCGACTACATGCGTAACTCAAAGAAGAAAAGACGATGCGCCAAAGCATTGGGACAGTAAAAGAATAGTCCAATATCTACTGAAGCATCACAGTCAGCTTTGAGCCTTTTTTTTTAACTGTTGTGGTGTAGACTAACTGGCACACCTTCCGGGTACAGAAATATATTGACATTTCCAGATCGTTATGAGGATATGATCTCCTAGACCTGGAACCATTTATTCCCTGTCTCATGTCTCATCCGAAAAACGAGTTAGATGCTTAAACGGCTTACACGATTTAACGTTAGAAGCTAAGTCGCCCAGCTCAGAATATTAATCAGCAGAGGACCTGTCGAAAAAGTATACTTTACTATCGTAATAGCTATGGTCGGTAGGCACTTCACACTAATGACAATTAGGAAACGGTATCTGCCACAATGAAGAGCTATGTCCGCGACACTTGTTAAAGCCGTCGCACTCGTATAGAACAGAATCTTTGTTGCGATTTTCGCAACATCAACAAACAGGTGCGAACTAGTGCATATCTCAGATTGACAAAGAAAATGTTTTATTTTCTCTAGTTTGTACTGTGTTGACAATTCGCGAACAGTCTTGGTCTTGATTGAGGTTTTATTTCGCCTTTTTTCCGCTTTTTGCTGGTTCGTTTCCTTTAGTCCTTTGTTTGAGCGGCTATTACTCTCGATACCACCGGCAGATTTAACAAACGAGGTAACCAAAGTTAAGAATGTACAAGACAGCCATTGCTCAAACTGATGCTTGCACAGTTTCACTACAACGAAATTCACCGAACTATACTTTGAGATACAAACTATACAATGTGTGCTACTTAGGACCATGATTTTTCTGCAGACTAGAATTTTTGAACTTGGCATGATTGAAGAATTACGGTTTGATAGGAGAGTATTATGTCGTGATATGAGTTTCTCAATGATATGTTTCTGGTCACCAATTTCAATTTGCAGCTGTCATATAGTTATGGAATTTATGTAGATATTATCAATCAGTAGAGATAGGCAGTCATTTGGTCGAACGGTTGGACCAACGAACAGCCTGCTATGTCAGGTAAGAATATCAGCATACCGTTGTAGAATTCAGGCTGTTCGTCAACCGACAATACATCTGCCCCACGCACGCGATGCTACGATCCACTCATGGAATATATTGCAATATCCTGGCATTGAACAAACTAATATGTATATATCGCGGTTATAAATTTTATTGCAGAAAAAGCATCTGCATTCCGTTCGTTATCGTTGCACACTTTAATTTCAATATTGTTTGAATGGATGGATAATCACGGAGCGAATGTCAAAAGACACATGAAACATCAGCAATGTGATGTAATGAACCGGAAATGTCGTTCGAGGAAGACCATCTTGAAATAAAGGAATACTATTACAGATTTATCAGCTCTTGCAACGAGAACGAGTAAATTCCTGGGAAATTGCGCGTCACTGCATCTTTAACAAGCTTGTTGAGAAACACTTTAGTCGTTGGCACGTCTCGGAAGGTATAATTCGTCCGATGGTAATCGCTTTTAAAATCTCGCTTATAAACTACCTGTACTGTAATTCATAGCATATCTGGTCATTTTCTGCAGTCTGCTTTCATGTGATAACAGAGGCCTACCGGCGATTCACACGCGTACCTCACGATTCTACACGTGAGGACGAGAAAGTTTGATCATACACGATAGTGACGTGTATCTTCTAGATTATCGATTCCAGTTTACATCTTAAGATATAATAGAACTCCAAACACTATACGGCATGCTCTTGTTGAGAAACAGTCCCTGTTTCGCCCCCGGTCCCAGCCACCAAGGCACAGAATAAACAAACCACACAAACACCCATACATACCCAAGTCCGACCGTCCATGGACCTCTTTTAATACTACATCGCCCCCCCAGCCACAATACAAAATCTTCCAACGTGATAGCAATGGCCTGCGCGAAGAAAAACTGCAAGTCCCCGATGCCCTCGCCTGCGGCGTAGAGTGCGCCGCAGTAATGGACTATGCCGGACGTGAGAAAACCGATGTAGAGCTGGGTGTAACGCGACGCAAGGGACCCACGGGGAAGGCCGAGAGTGCGGGAGACTAGGCGGCCGGAAGTGGTAGCAATCTATAAATATAAGCATGGTCTCGCAATCTTGTATTTGAGAGGACGATGGAGGAAAGATGCACAATAACTGAAAGGAAAAAAGTAGAATAAATCAATACCCTTCGTATCATTTGATGCCACGAAACACTACAAACGTCAGCCGTCTTTGCATCGAGAAATAACAAATAGAAAAAAGAGATACCCCCACGCCTTTCGCAAAGTATATGCTTCCCTAAATGACCCAAAAAGAGGCGGCCATTCCTGCGGTGTGTAAATCCTTAGAGTCGTTGTCAGAGCGGCGCCGGCAGAGTAGCTGAGGCACAAGGACGCGTGCACGTTGACAATATGCAGCCAGGAAATAGCGCATCTCACGCCAATTGGTGCTCCGGCGAGACCTTGGGGATGGGATGGGTGCACGTAGGGGCTGATGGCGATGAGGTTATCGCAGAGATCGGCGACAAGGTAGTAGTATGCTAGACGGGCGAGGTGGTAGAGAGCGAATTTCCTAGTGGTTATCAGAATTGAAGATTCAAGGCGAGACTACGGTGATTACTGAAGAGGTTTACCATATGGGACAATCGGGTCTTACAGAGTCGGGTACATTCTTGACCTGGTGCGACCAGCCAATCCCTCTTGGACTCATGTAAAACCCAATACTCCACCAGAACTTCTTCGTCCATGCTATTTCCTTCTCAGACTTGAGAGTGACGTTGTCACTTTGTTTGGCCTTGTGATTGTCATTGCCATTACCATTGGTCGACTTACTTATGCTGCCACTCCCGATCCGCCAAAACTCCTCCTCGGGCTTGGACACGAGCTGATAGTCTAGCGACAACGCTAGGGAACTCGCAATAGCAGTCGCGATCACATAGTCATCCAGGAAGATATCCGAGCCATGATTGCACAAGAACCACACAACAACGGAGTGTCCTGCGAGGCCAAGGAAGATGCGAGTGCTGCCTGGATGAAGGGTGAGGATGAGAATATTGAAAAAAAAGTACACCGGATAGACATAGTCGGGAAGAGGGTTCACATTAGCGCTATCTCTTGTCATATCTCCCGCTTAGTACTGTCAGTCTCAGTTCGAAAAATTCTAGTCCTTGTCCCTCTTCGGTCGTCTGTTAGTAGGAATTGTCTTTCGAAAGACTGATGCTCTCAACAGGTAATAACTATAAATTACAGTCTATGTAGTTTTTTTATCAAATGGAGTAATTTTCATCTCGAGAACTTGTTACTGTTCGGCGAGATTGCCACTCACGTGGGGTCTACGCCGGGAGACAAATACTGTTAAATTAACATATGTTACATTCACGTGACTGTAGGGACAACTTTGCTGCAAGACTCTTGGAATCTTACCCAGATCGCAGCGATCGAACTTGCGATAGGTCCACGGCCTCTAGTCAAGCAATTGCGAATCGACTGATGAATGCTACTGCTTTGGCAGAGTCATAGACTGTTGTTTCGGTAACAACACATGAAATATGAGCATCTCAGTCTTGGCCAGTTATCCAGAGATATTGGGTTAAGCAGCAATCGTGTCGCATCAGACCTTAGTCAACGGTGAATTCCTCTGCTTAGGCAAAGGTAATTTGCACTAACTGGGTCGATCTTTTCTATTGGAGACTTGATTGTCAATAATAATGCTGGTTTGTTATAACTCCACGCTTGGATTTGAAAGTATCCGGTCACGAACATCAATAGTAACTTTAAAACGCATTACAATTAAAGTCATGAGCAATAAACAACGAACATATAAGCACATAAACATATAAACATTATATTTTTAATAACCAAAAGATCAGATCAATAATCTTCCGGTTTCCATAAATTTATTAGTCTGCAATATCGATAGGCCGAGTGGGAGATTCATTTCTAGTGTTGCTTCTGTAACGAACTATATGGTTATAAATGTCTAATAGCCTGGTGTTGTAATTATCCCCTGTTCAAGCCTCTCAAACTTCTAATTTTGCTGCAAAAGAGGCTTCCTCCCTTTCATCTGTTAAACCCCTAAACCAATTCTACCGATTTATCTAAAGCTTCGCTCTCGTGTTTCTACAAACCGCTGTCAACAATACAGAGCCCGACACAGAAGTTCAGACCAAACATGTCAGTGGACCATACGATTTGATGAGTAAACCGAATGTAGATTATCGTTGAGCCAATGCGACATCAACCCTTACCCCGCTTCATGAAGGCATAAGTTCAAGTTACGCCTCGAATCCACGTGCTTGACAGATCAAACCTTCAATATTGCCAGCTGGATGAAGATTGTTACACCAGCAACCCCAAAATCAACTAAACGCGTACCGCGAGAATGATGAGCGTCCTGCTCGGTTTTGTCGTGAATCAGTGACAGATGTATCTAAACAAGTGGAGTGATTCAATTGTGAATCGCTCCATCCGGTCGAGTTATCGCTCGTCCATTTTTACAGATATTTTCTTCGTTATATCGAATATCGTTATATCGAGAGTTGATCGTTAAGTCAACGTCTGTAAGGTTACGTATTATTGAGCGATTTTATGGGCATTTCCTCTTATGATTGTGTCTAGATCGTATTGATCTCCACGGCACAATCTGGAAAAGAAAGCAAAAAAAAATAAGGGCTTTTAGCAGAGAGACATTTGGCGTGGAGCTGACTAGTCCCAAACCGGTTGTTTTTCGTTCCTGCACAGTGATCTGCAGAAGTGTTCGCAAATTTGCGAGTCTCATGCATTAAAGGTAAACCATGGACGCAACAAAACAAATATTGGAGAAAGTTGGTCTATATAGCATTGGCAATTTAGGACTGCAAGTATTTGAGACTAGAAGTAGGTTTCGACTTTTTTCATTGCTGACCCCGCCTATTGGCAGAAATTTCCGGCCGAAGGCCAAAATTTTGTAAATGATAACCATATGAACAACCGGCTGCAACTTCTTTCTATCACGGCCTTCGAAGTGAAAATTCAAGGCTATACATTTCATGAATTTTGAGCTGATTAAATATGCAGCTCTTCCCAGAGGGTATCAAATAATATACGAATACGTATTATTACTTAAGCAGTTGTCGGATGACTCCGCCTGTCTTGAAACTTGATATTGAGTGATGATTGCCTCTTTACTTCAGGTCAAGAATCTCGTACACAACCTTAGATAGTAACTGCTTTCCACGTTGATACTCCGAGGAATGAACTGGTTTGTCGTACCACAAAGGATTTTAGGCAGAGTATAAGCAACCAAGGAGCAATCATATTTCTACTACCCACCAACGCCAATATTGACGTAATGCCGATAATAGACGTGGATTGAAGAAGCTCAAGTAATAAGACAATAAATAATGACGCATGACTACGAATTCGTACTTAAAAACACCGATTAAATTTTCATTAGTTGACTCACAAGATTAAGTTAAGCTACACAAATACATTGCATACATATCTATCTAGCCCACCTTATGGTTGAGTGTCACGCGGGGTTCAATGGACTGTATCTTATCAATCTTAGCTGTCACAAACGACTGAGTGCTGTCTATCTTAGCTGCACCAAATGATTGAATATCTTCGATTTTAGCTGCTCCGAACGACTTCGTGGTGTCAACCTTTGTTGCAACGAAGGATTTTGTAAAGCCCCACAAGCCATCCCACTTGTCATGTCCTCCCAAACCAAACCCTTGGTTCCACCCCTCTCCGGTCTTCTGCTGCACTTTTTTGATATGCCAAAATATGCTCCCATCGTAAACCCGTCGTAAGTCTTCTTTCCAGATACGTCCATCTTTTTGAAGCAATAGCCACGTAAAACCGAAATCAAATAGTGACGCAACCCAGCCGAACGGATCCATTAACTTTCTCTGGCCATGCATCAGTGCAAGTATTTCGTTTATAGACAGGGAATTAGGTTCGGACTTCGCAAATTTAGAGAAGAGATTTTCAAAATTTCCAGGCATAAAACGGCCTTCCGCATCTAGTGTACCACTATCCGAGCCATGCATGTCTTTGTGGATAGAACTTACATACACTCGGAAAAACGGATCAGGCAGGTAAGAATGTGCCAATCTTGTAGGATAAGAAAAAAAGAAATTTATCACACAAGCAGCCAAAAGACTGAACAGAAAATTGAATCCAAGATCTCGAAAACCCATAAACGTATTCCAAGGGAATATCTGTCCGCTTCCATTCCTATCCCAGAATAACACATGCTGTTGCAAGACGGTAAAATCCTTATATTTCTCAGCATACTCTTCACTACCATACGGCATTTCCTTTGTTGCTGCGACGCTCGCTCTTGCGATACCCGGGTGGGTCACATTCTTGTGTAAATGGTCATATACTGGACGAGACGCCGTCACAGGCGAAAATTTCGCCTCCGTTAGAATTTTCTCTGTTCCAAAAATCATTTTTAATTGTTTTGAAGCGCTGCGCTGATGGCCACTTTTTATATTTTCAGACATATTTGCATTCAATGGATGTGGGGATGAGCTTTTTACTTTATCTCGTCTTGAGCCGCAGCTCTGCAGTTAAAACAAAATGATGTGCAATTTTCATGTGACACAAAAATCGTCATAGAGCATATCAAAGCTTTGTCCTTGTTCATTCTGATTGATAATCCTACACGTGCCGTTTGGTTGTGTACACCTCCATTAATCACGTGCTTTATTTTACGAAAATTCATGCAGCGACAATATATCATGAAGCAGACTTTTGAGGATAATTTAACTTAGTTGAACAGTTACGACGAAGGCGCCAAAGCCCCAAAAAGATATTTCATTTGCCCCTCCAATATGCATTGAAAAATTCCTTGATGGTTGTTGGTTTAACCTCTAGCAACATCTTATTAAGCGATAACGTTAGGTCTTTGAAGTTGTACCAACCTTCAGCCATGCGAAGACCAAACTGCTGAAAGAGTTCGTCCATCCAGTCTTTGGGGAAATACTCATAGCTTGGCACATTTGCTGGAAGCTCCGTACTTTTGCCTGCTCGAAGATCTGTCGTGGTATCGTAGATTACGTCGAATTTGCGCCCTAGTTTATAAGTCAGTAAGATCGAATGGCAAAAGACAATCGCTTCTGTAGACGCACCGGTTACAGCCTCGGCGATGGAGATAATCTCGTTAAATGGGACTTTGTCGTCAGCAATAAAAGACTTTTCTGGCCACTCAGGGAGATCTAAACTCGCAGCTACAAATCTGGCAACATCTTTACTATAAGTGAAGACAACGGGGACGTTGCCATCACCCGGAATAGCAGCCTTCGCGTTCTCCACGTCAACGAAGACGGGCCAACATAAACAGGGCAGTGAGAGCATGGGGATGTCCGAAGTAATCAATTCTAATCACGCCTAACGAAGGTCTTCAATTATTCTTCAAACAGTCGAGAAACCGGATGAGAGCACCTTTGAGGACATTCCTCAACGTGTCATTATCGGAGACCCCGAACTGAAGGAGCGTTATGGTTTCAATGAGCGCAATGAAGAATTGCATAAATCTAGGCGACCGAAGCTCGGCCTGCACGTCATGCCAATAATTACTGTAATGTATCTTCTTAGCTAACTTCACTCGTTGTGTACCGGTCCCCGCTACCTAACGGAACCAACCACCCTACTCTTTCGTCTTATTTCTCCAATAGGTGTTTGTCCGCCGACGATAACGACTCCATCTCGCTGACGAAAGCACTAATGATGGTGGTCAAAGATCACAAAGTCTATCTATTTGGACTCATGATGCACGGCATCGGTCACAAACGAACGCACGGTTCACATTGTGGTTGCAATGCCTAATAACCTTGGTAACGTTCTCGTCATTGGCATCACTAATACTGGCGTTCGTTATTTTGCAATGTTTCTCATGCCTATCGGTGCGTTTCCAGTTATCCAGATTATTGTCGCATGGGTAGTGAGTAGTATGCCCTGTCCAGCGGCAAAGGTAGCATTGCACTTGGCATATGCAATATGGTCAGCAATTCTGCTAATATTTATGGATCATATTTATACCCAGCATCAGATGGCCTCGGTACGTCATTGCAAGGATTATTGTCTCGTCGATGGCGATCGTGTGTATTGCCGGCGCAATCATCATGCGGTTCTGTTTGGTATGGGAGAACAAGAAACTTGAGCTGGCGGAACAGCAGGCTGAGATGGAGGCTGAAATGAGCGGTGAGGAAAATACGCAGCAGAGAAAGCATTTCAGACAGATTGTATAGATTTTATGGGTATCGTGAGTTTCAAGAATTGGTCATAGCTTTCCGGAACATTTACTTCTTCCGTGTCCTGCACTATGTAGTTCGCAGTCTATCATGGGAAATCAACGTCTACGGGAGTGGTCATGCTATATCCTTGTTCCCATGACCGCTTAGTCTAGGAAGTTTTATTGTGAATAACTTTAAGTCATCTTTCCAATCATACCACTATATTAATGCCATGAAGCTGTTGCGTTTGTAGGTGCACTTCACTGACACTGTTCCTGTTTTTAATCAGCTTTTCTGGACATTGTAATTCCCTTCAATGTTTCTCCTAGTTATCTGTATTCCGAAGTCAGCTACATCGAATAGGCACATATCAATAGTTAGAAGTTTAGTTACCATGATCACTTGCGGGGAAAAATATAGAGAAGATTGTCATTAAGACGTCTTTACTATTGAGATAGTCTCCGACTGTCCTGATGTACGAAACGTAATGCAGTAGTCAGCTTTTGGTCTCTCGCAAGTGTTTTTCACCGCTAACCAAAGTTGAGTTTCATCTAAATAGGCATAATTTAGCTGACTCATCGATGTGCAAGCGTATAACTCAATAATTGCTGAGCGTTGTCACTTTTCTTGGGAATTTTGGTGACACCACCTCGAAATAAGTCCTTTGGCACGTTCAACACTGTTCTTCAGTTGTCTTCAGTTGTCTTCAGTGGAGGTTCCTTCGTCTCGTACAAATAATAAAACCTGTTCTTATTACGCGATCCATGATATACTGAAGACAGTTAATGTCAAATACTAATATCAATTCTATGTTCATATTTTGAGTCTAAGTGGTTGGTGTTGAGCTACTTAGTTGATCTGGATATAGTATTCCCTTATCTGGCTGAATACTGATTAGCATGGCACAGAACTAGAAAGTCAGGTTATAGAATAGTTAAGAAGAAAAAATTGAATCGTCGGGGGGCAGGAAGAGAGAAATCTGGCCTTTTAGAATAAGCATTACCATATTCTTTTCTAAATCTGAACCGAACCAATTACATTGGACAACTATGTCTTTCCAATGAGTGAATCCCAAGCATCCCACAACTATTCAATTCATAACTAAGCTACTTTATTAGAGTTGTTGGTTGATTCATCAGATCTTTTAAACACGTTCCGGTAAAATCTTTTGTGGTTCCATGTCGTTGTGACCTAGCAAGCAATCGAACAGGTCCAAAAGAGAGGTATGCTTGGTATTCTGTTTCTAGTCCACAAGCTTCCATTAAATAATCAGGAAGAAAGACAAAATATATGAAGACAATTCATAAGAAGAATATCCATTCATTGTGTACTGTTGTACTACCATTTTCGATAATACCGTCGTTGCCACCGTCTCAATTTCCTTAAAGTGCCCATCAACAGGTGGAAAATAAGTTTTTGACAAAGTCAAAACTAACTTGTGGTTGCACGTAAGCAAGATTTCCAATCAACTTTTGAATGTTCTTATACTTCAATTGATTAATGTTTTATAGACATATTGTCAAAATAGATAACAAAAATATGCTAAAACAATATTAGACTTGCATAAAGATAATTCCAAGAGATAACACCACTAAGAACTCTCAAGTCAACCAGAAAATGCCAAAAATGCCGGGAGCATTCCTATATTTATCCTACTACGCCCACAACGTAAATTAGTAAAAATAACATAGCGTTCCCCGCACGTTTGAGCTGGTCGAGCATTCTATCTGATTGAATGGTTGAGTGCACGGTGTTTCAAGTAGTGATAGGCTCAAACCGCCAAATCAAATGGTCCAGCTAGCAACTAAACTGACCGAGTACATCTTGGAACGAATGATCGGATGCAATTGAACAGCCAGAGCCTAGACGTCAGGCTGGGCCAGCCATATGTCGGCGTCACTTCATGGATCAAAAGACCAAAATCCGATGATATAGCCAAATAATCTTCGAAACTCGGTTCTCGAATGAATGAGTCCCCAGCTCCTTATCGATATGATATTAATACTGATCTTATATGAAATATATTAGATAATATGGTTGGATTTTGAAGAGGGATGGCTGACCCAATGGAAACTCGGCGGAAGATCAAAATGGTTGTCGGAACAATTCTTGCCCGTCGGACGCTCCTGCTGCATAATCCGAGACCATTATCGGAGCTAGGAATAGCCGAATGACTTTGTGAGAGAGTACTATTACTGGATTGCTGGATCGAACCAATAAAAATGCAGATTTTCACTAAACTGGCATCGGTATGAATGCTAGCCGGGAAATTCAAAAAACATGATACTTTGTTCTTAATGCCACTGACCGTTATTTATTGCGTTTAGGAAAGCTGCGGGAATAATATTAGTATTGAGATACAGGACGTCGTGCCTCAAACTGGAAGTTATGCTCTGAATATTGCCTGCAAATCGAAATAACAAGTCACAGCAAGTAGATTCTAGTATTGCAAGAGCAAATGTTTCCCATATCTGCAGCATCATAGTACTAGAGGCAATCTGCAGATCCAAATTCCTAGTTAGTCTCTCCATTTGCCTATCAAAACTTGCCGACTTATCAAAATCCATAACAGAAAGCTTATTATTCGTAGTAGGACGAAGAAGGTTATTTGAATTGGGTATAGAGAGAATATTAATATATCCGGATGCCTTTGACAAGCAGCATAATCTTTGACATGGCGGTAGTGGCTCCTGGAATCGTATATTTAAAGCTGAGCAAGGTTTCATATCTTGTCAAACTGAAGCCAAACATTACTTTAAACTAAGCTTGTACTTGCCTATCTATAAGCCACCGAGAATATAGGAGTCGAGTTCTACGTTGCTGCTGCTAGCTCACCGGTCCAGAAGGACGCAAAAGACGCCGGCGCCTGGCAAGCGCTTCTGGAAGCGGGTGCGAAGCCGCTTCCTGCCGGATGTGGCCCGTGCATTGGATGTGGCCCGTGCATTGGACTTGCAACGGGGTTGCTTGAGGACAGAGACGTCGGCATCTCGGCGACGAATAGAAACTTTAAAGGGAGAATGGGAAGCAAGGACGCGCTAGCATATTTGGCTTCGCCAGCTGTGGTTGCAGCAAGTGCCATACTTGGTCGGATAGGCGGTCCATTCGAGGGCGCACCGTTGCGAGACCAGGGAAATCTTGAAGCCGAGATCCTGAAGGAGCAGGCCAGCCGCAGTGCTGCTGTTGCGAGCTCTGAAGGTGCTGCTGAAGAGCAGGCCGGTAGTACTGTTAAGGACGGATTCCCATCCTTTATTGAGGGCGAACTGGTTTTCTGCGACGGCGACAACATCAACACGGACGGGATTTACCCTGGGAAGTACACTTACGTTGACGATGTGCCCAAGGAGAAGATGGCCGAAGTGTGCATGAAGAACTATGACGAAGAGTTCAAGAACAAAGCCCATGCCGGCGACATCTTGGTTTCTGGCTTCAATTTTGGCACAGGCTCTTTCAGAGAGCAGGCGGCTACGTGCATTCTAGCCAAGGGCATTCCGTTAGTCGTCAGCGGTTCGTTTGGCAACATTTTCTTCAGAAACAGCATCAACAACGCTCTTTTGACGCTCGAGATTCCTGCGCTCGTGAACATCCTGAGAGAGAGGTTCACAGACAAAATCACGACTAGACGCACTGGGTGGCTGCTGAAATGGGATGTCTCCACCAGCCGTGTGCATGTTCGCGAGAAAGATTCCGGCAAGGTCCTGCTAGAGCAGGTCGTTGGCGAGCTCGGCGAGTCTCTGCAGGATATCATCGTGCAAGGGGGACTAGAAGGATCGGTCAGATCCCAGATCTCTTCTTAGCTGCCTCACCATCTTGCAGCTCATTCACCTTATAGATCTCTAGACATGTATTGTAGTCAATGACGTACATTTTCTCGCAGCCGAAGTTCAACCGAGCTTATCCTAGAGACATGACCGACCGTTTCCCGAGCCGACGGATTCCTAGAAGTGGTATCCCGTCTTAAAATTCGGTGGGTGAGCAAGGGTATGACGACGTGCACGTGCCCGCAACCGCCTAGTTGGGCGGAATCCGACCTTGTGCACTTTAGTTATTGGTAATACACGCACTTTTTTGTATCTCCACCGGAACAGCGACCTACGATTTTATAGGTTACTTTGATTAATTTCAGCATGAAACTCCTTTGCAAGATTCTGTGAGTTGGGCATTTAGAGGCATGTTATTTTTACAATGATTTGGGATCTGGCGAATGTTGCTGTAAAGAGAGGGGAGATCTCGAGGGATTATGAACAAACGGCGAAGTATGTAGTGTACGGAAACGAGCGGAATAATCTGCTCCCGGTGGACGTCCATTTAGAGGCAAGGTATTCTCAGTATCTCAAACGTTGGGTCCCGATGACCGTCTATATAACCGCATGTTTCCGCGCAATTTAACATATTCATTGATACAAGACTTCTCTCTACCAAAGCAAAAACTATTAGATTAAGTACATAAGCGAATTGGAGATCTTCTGCATATAACGAATTAGAAACAATCATAATGAAAGTTCTTGCAGTCTTATATAGAGTAAGTGATGTATTGCGATTGGGGATTATTTATTGAGGGCTGACTGGATAGGCCGGACAAGCCGCTAAGGATGAGCCACGTTTGCTAGGATGTTTGGAGAATGAATTGGGTCTGCGACAATGGCTCGAGGCTGACGGACATACATTTGTTGTGACTGATTCAAAGGAAGGTGAGGACTCCGTATTTGAGAAGGAAATTGTGGACGCGGACATCGTGATCACTACTCCGTTTCACCCCGCATACATCACGGCGGAGCGCATCGCGAAGGGAAAGAACTTGAAGCTGTTGGTAACTGCTGGTGTTGGTTCTGACCATGTTGACCTGCACGCCGCAAATAAGAAGAGCCTCACGGTCGCTGAAGTCACTGGATCTAATGTGTCTTCGGTCGCTGAGCATGTCGTTATGACCATATTGAATTTGGTTCGTAACTTCGTGCCTGCTCACGAACAGGTCATGACAGCGAAGTGGGACGTCGCTGACGTTGCCAAGGACTCTTATGACCTCGAAGGTAAGGTTATTGCTACTATTGGAGTCGGTCGTATCGGTCAGCGGGTGCTACGTCGTTTAAAGCCTTTTGATCCAAAGGAGATGCTTTACTACGACTACCAGGCACTTGACCCCGAAATCGAGAAAGAACTTGGATGCAGACGTGTCGAGAGCTTGGAGGAGATGGTGGCCCAGGCTGATGTTATCACTGTCAATTGCCCGCTACACGAGTCTACGATTGGTTTGGTTAACAAGACATTGTTATCCAAGTTCAAGAAGGGCGCCTGGCTGGTTAACACTGCACGTGGTGCTATCTGCGTCAAGGAGGATATTGCTGAAGCTCTTCAAAGCGGTCAGATCAAAGGATACGGAGGTGACGTTTGGTACCCACAGCCTGCTCCTGCTGACCATCCTTGGAGAACTATGCGTAACAAATGGGGAGCGGGTAATGCCATGACTCCTCACATATCTGGAACTTCCATTGATGCTCAAGAAAGATACGCTGTTGGAACCAAGAACATAATTGCTACTTTCTTTGCTGGAACTAAGGATTATCGTCCACAGGATCTGATCGTCATCGATGGCCACTTTGCGACAAGATCGTATGGTGCTGACAAAAAATAATTTTTGACAA
>JAKTSW010000143.1:0-22116 GCA_030580435.1 Babjevia anomala
GATGCTGCTCTCGTGTGCTGTGATCGTGTGTAATGTTTCGTTCTTTTTTTTTTAAGGACACTTATTTCAGACATCAAAACCATGTGTGCGGACACGGAAGATTCGATCCCATATTTGGTTGGCAACCGACTCCGGGCATGCCTAAGCTCTCCCTCCTTGTTTTCTTAGATGGTGAAGCATTTGACATGGACGAGTTTGAATTGGAGTTGCTTGGAGAGACGTGGGCGTACGTCACAATTGCTCTCGTGGGATGAAGAACTGCCCACATCATCATTCGAACGCTATTGAGTTCGAGAGAGTGGCCAAATTCAATCCGCATGTTGGTTTTTTTGATGTGTATGGGCGGGTGTGTGAGAGAATAGACGTTGAGGATCTGCTTAAGTCTGTGTATCCGATTGATCCGCGTATGTACGACGAAATTCTTAAACACGAGTACGATCTGCCTGCTGATGAATTACCGGCATATTCGTTATAGGTTTCGAATGAGACAATTGCGCCGTTCTCGGTGCCTGTATTTTCGTTTCAATAGGGAGAAGAAAGCAAAACGGAGACAGATATGTAGTATCTTTACTCTTCTATGATGGTTAGAGTCGAAGTGTTAGGTAACTTAAATTAGACACTTAGACAGGATGGGAGGCAACACATCGACAAATATAATGGAAATATGCAGAGATAAATAGTGAGACAAGATGAAGAATATGTACCTACCAATCATAATATTATCGGATACTTAACCTAAATTTTCATATTAAAGCAGAATTAAAAATTATATTAGAATTAGACTGCTTATATCTACTACTTAAATTAATTACGCAATCACATATAAATTAGAGCAGACCTACATTCATCTGTTCGGCACAATGTTCGATATCATCTCACACCCAAGAAAAACAAATATCAGACTAAGAACAACTACATCAAAACACCTAGATCAATATGGCTAAGACCACGGCGCCAATAGCCAAAACTCCACTAAGAGTGTTGGCAGAAGCAGCACCAGTAATTGTAGCCAGCAAAGAAGTGGTGCTAGCTGATTGGTTCTTCACTGTTGAGCTGGCATTAGCATATACAACAGTGGCAGAGGAAGAAGGAGCGGAACTAGTGATCGCAGCAGATGACGAAGTACTGTTTGATATGCTATCAGACCCGCCAACAGCGTAGATGCTGAACGGAATGGCACCCGCCGGAACACTAGAGGGATCCGCATAGTAAAGAGCCTGGTAATATGTTGCGGAATAGCCGTACGGATCATTGGTATTCTTAGCAGCGTAGAAACCTAAGGTTGATCCATTCACGGAAAGAGACCCATTTGATTCTAACTTGAACTGAGCGACGTCATCACTAAGAGGTATCGCAACAACAACAATATCCTCCCATATTTGAAGGTAGAAAAAGAATTCGGAGTCAATTAATGGATCGACAAAAGTAGAATTGCTCGAGAAATAAGTCAGGGCTTCGGCATCGGCAGAGGTACTGAGGAAATCGTAGTTGATCCCAGCACCTTCATGAATTGACCACAAACTATAGCCGTTAATGGACACATCATCGGACTTGACCTTTAAGTCGAACTCGGAGGAAGCAAGGACGAAAGATAAACAAGCAGAAAACGCTAAAACAGTAGAGAGGAACTTCATTATAACGTTTGGGTTTGTACAGATGAGAAAAACAAACATTTCGCAATTGCAAGAGTTGCACACCTTTTATATATATTATAATATTACGAGGCCAAGCGCATATCGTCGGCAAAGTCAATCCATTGGTAACTGCTTCAAGTTAGCTTCTGATTAAAATAGCAACGCTCCACCCACTAAGCTAAGAACGGACCACGCGGCGCTGCAATAATCGAGTTGGAGGACTTAAGATCTATGACACGTCAATACAGGATTACTTTCCAATGCTCTATTAGGCTCAATTGAGCGTCAGCGTCAAACTGCAGCTTTGCGCGAAGGCAAAGCAAATTATCACAACTACTCGGTGAGGAATGGTATATTGAGCGGTCGCCGCAACAGGCATTGTCGTTAACTGTAGTCTTGCAAACCAAATTGTTGAGCTAGCAGGAGCATTGTCCTATTGCGAGAATCACAAAATATCTCACTGTTTTGCTCCTCATATCAAGCCGCAAAATGTTTTGGGCTTGCAACTAGCATTGCAGGGGCCACAGTCGTCGTTCATTCTATTTTTAGCACAAATCTTCGTGAGATCATCGCCTGCAGGTGACTCTGCAGGAGTCATACAGTATGCGATATACGAAAGGAATTGTTTGATCTCTGACCAATTGAAAAAGCTTACAGGAAGCTGCAGAAATAGCCACTCACTCACAATGCTTTTGCATTAGAGAGAACCTGATTAAGTACTGCTCTAGTGAGGTGAAATCGATTGGATAACTAAAATCACGCTGTTATTGTTGCTGTTGGAGCAGCCGTACAAGTGCACTAGCCAAGTGCTAGTAGCGTTATCGCTGCAAGCACTAGTGATATTAGATACTGACCTAACCTAGCTAATTAGTCCAAACCGACCGCTAGCAGAGTGTGCATATTGAGCTCAAACAGATCCATCTTCTCCTCTCCAGCATCAACATCGAATGCTGGAGAGGGGAAGATGGATCCAAAGCACAGCACTCAATATCGGCAAGCGTCATGCACCAAATTTTTTTCTCCTACCTTCATTAGTGCTGTGAATGCGTAGATAATTATTGAATAAACTAGACCAGTCCAGTCAGCTGGTTGGGGCACATACAGTAACTGTTGCCGTAATCCCCAATCGAGCAGCCGTGCCCCTGGGGACCCAAAACCGGAAAATCGAAAAATCGATCAACCCGACCAGACAATACATCAACGAATAAATCCTTTAATCCCAGCACAACAACAGGTCAGGACGTATCGATGTATGATGGCACCTAAGAAAAATGATGCAAAAATGATGCAAAAATGATGCATATAAAATAAGATTATAATAAGTGAAAAATGAAGCTATTTAGACGTCGGCCAGGCATATCAACGTCGCCATCTATCGATCGCAAAGTCCTTGACAGGTTAGACAACGCCACCCACTAGATACATCTGGACCCTCTCCTGCTATTTTCAAAAAGCGACCATTGGCTGGTGGATCATTCGGTGGTAGATCATCGACACGGGACCATCCATATAAGATCATCCTGATTGAGGATTATCTAGTTCGGGTTCAATGAGTTCAATACCGTATGGTTTTCAATTATCAGAATTCAATTGAAATGAGTTCAGTAGAATTTTAAACTACGTGAACGAAGAACATGACAATGCGTGGAAAAATACATCCAACAAGGAAACTCCAAGACATTTACGTCGTACGCCCATTGCAACCCCTTCGCTATCCAAGTGTGCTCTTGCCGACCTTGTACTACTCGGTAAGCTTCGCATACGGCACATTCCATTCGTCATCACGTCTGCCAATCTTTTCGCCAAAATCTACAAATTCATGCTCTACCAGACCCGAACCCCGTATCTGTAAGCATGACCGGAATTCTTGCAAATCGACAGCGCCAGTGTTGGTGGACCACAGCATGCTCATCCAACTATCATACTGGGCCCTTAGATGGTCACTTAGTTCTCGAACGAGACCACGCTCCATAAGGCAGTATTCTTTCAAACCGCTCTCTCGCCTGTCCTGACAATAGGTATACTGAAACTTCCGTATACCTTGATGCTTTTGTTGCTTCTTCCGCTTCGCAGCCTTTTCCAGCTTCTGCCTTTTCTTCTTTAATTTTGTTTTGAGCTAAGCGCTCTGAAGTGTCGACAGTATCATCTGGAACCTCTTCCAGGTTGGGCTGCTCGTTTCTGGCATGGCCTCATCTGCCAGGGCGTCGTCTGCCACAAAACCGGCCAACTCACCAGAATCGCCAGCCAATGTCGAGAGCTCGCTCACTATATAGAGGAGGTCCCGATGATTGGGATCAATCACTATGACCCGGCCTCTGCTCTCTTCTCGATATTTTGCAGAAGAACGTCCTAGGCGAGAAAGTATCCAGCAGCAGTGATCTAGTGGAACGAATCCACTAGACCATTAATGCGTTCACAGTTTGGATCTGTGAACACACTATCTGGTCGGCAGCAAATGGCCGAATAACCTTCAGTATTTGTTAAGCTCACTGATTTGGTGCTCCAAGACTGGGATTATCCAGTCCTTTATAGACTTCAGCATGCTGATTTCTAAGACAGCTATTTTGTGGAAAAGTTTGCAGTCTCACTGGTGCGACCTGAGCGGTTGGTAGCAAGTATCCAGTGTAGTGGTATTGAAACCTGGCTGCTTGAGGTGATTATTTGCAGATCTATTTGGAGTTGCTGGTGTAACAATTTGAAATATCGTATCTTCAGTCGGCTGGCAGCATATATCTGGAAGTTTGTTTTGTCAAACAAGTGGATTAGAGGTGTAACTTGAGCGTATGCCTTCATGAAGCGGGGTAAAGAGTTGTTGCCTTGCATTGGCTAAACGATAATTTACATTCGCTTTACTCATCAAATCGTGGGCTCGACCACTGACATATTTGGCCTGAACTAATGTGTCGGCCTCTGTATTGTTGACAGCGGTTTGAAGAAACAAGAGAGCGGAGCTTAGATAAATCGGTGTTTATGATTAGATATCGAGTAAGGAGGGTAATATATTAGATATAACGAAATCAACTCCCAGTCAACTCTACAAATTGTTTGGAAGTCACGTTAAGTTAAGGAGCACCAATACAGCAAGCGTAGTAGCAGCAAATTCAATGGCTGGGAACGTGAACGTGCTAGTACAATCTGGAATTAACGTAAATGTGCGGCCAGTGATATCCGAGAGATAACTTTACAAATCCTATGGCTTGAGAGTAAGTTGGTGCGATTTTGATGGCAAACTCCCACTCAAATTCTAGATTGAGACTGACAGACTGAGAAACCATTCTGGATAATTCTCTCTTGATGGTTTACGCCCGATTATCCATGAAATTTTGCAGTAGAACCTGCATCCTAGCTGTTTCGTAGCTCCTGATGTAGATCTCGCAGCCGAGGGCAGTCGAAGAATACTAGAACCATCGTCTCCAAACTAACAACCGCCACTGACAGTCCAGCAGATCGTCTTGCAAAATCTACTGAGCCATAATAAATCGGCTGTAGTTAAGCAACAATCGCTGCTCGGGGTCACCATAGACAATCGTATAGTCTTTGTGTATGAATTGGAGATATCGCCGTATCAACCGCGCCTGATCTTAGAAAGCATAAAGGTCATCGCTGCCTCAATTCGCTAGAAATCTTGACTTAGCTTTTATGGCCTATATTATCATATACTTCAATATGACTAATCAACAAAGTATTATTCTTTTGTAGTTGTAGTTGCTGACTGCATAGTATGCCATGTTACCTTCGATGCTGTTACTCATCCACAATATCAACCTGCGTCTCGCTAAGATCTCAAATCTCCAGAAGTTGCTCAAATTTATGTTGAGATATTGTCGGTGTATGGCTAAGAGACCTCAGTCTCATCCTCATCGGTGTAAGTTAATACTTTAAGTTTCTGAAATTGCGTATCCTGAATGATAGGGGGCTCCCGACTTGCTTCCATCTTTTGGTTATACATATACACGAAGCAATAAATACTGTTTGAGGTGAACAAGCTCACAGTTGTTGCAAGGCAAGAAAATGAACGGAACAAGCAGAATGCTTCTGTAGATATTAGAACGGTATTTAAGTTGACAATAACTGGTCCCACAGCTTCTGGCACGTATTTGTCCCAGTATCCAGCGTAAGAATCGTCATTAGACAGCTGAGATTTCTTGTTCCTTGCGTTGCAGGCCAAAAAATATGTTATTAGGATTTCAACTGCAATGATCGTACCCTTTACGACTAGCAACTGGAGTAATGTAATTTCTCTAATAGCCCATGCACGAAATGACTCAATAGCTTGAACCGCAGCTGTAGGGAGTAGATCTCCGTTGAACACAAGAAAAAGCGTATGAGTAATGGAAAGTGCGATGCTTATTTTGAGGGACAATTTCGTAGCCGCCGGCATTTTCGCACGCAATGACAGTCCGCCTATAAACTTATAGATACCCATTATCGCAAATTAGGTGGTCCGTATATACAGACTTTAATTACTAAATCAAAAATGACAACCAGAAAATGTGAAGTGCTAAATTTCACGTTAGGCGAAATATGCCGATCGGCCTGTTTTGTTAAGATAAAGTTACCTGTGTCACAGAAGCACAGACGTGAAAAATGCGTGATCACATCATATTAGCTCAGCAATTACTAGCCCTTCCAAATACAGTATGTACTCCTTAGTCGTGAATTAGAAATAGGGTTTGGGTTTCCTGTTTCGTCGATGCTTGTCTGAATAATCTTAATAATTTATTTGTAAAAATGATAAACTTCTGACGCTAGCACTTCCGCATGAGATATTCGTATTAATGAAAGATAACCCTTGTAAGGAAGCCACCTGCAATGCGCAGTAAACATGACTGATATTCTCAGCATCAAGGCTGCAGGATTATGGATGATTGAGGACCTACGAGAATAGTCTGGGACTACTTAACAACCTCTTGAGTTTCTATAAATTGAACCGTGATCTCCCCCAAAGTATACTTTTCTCCACAAAAACAAGTCCTCAACAATAACAAACACATAAGTATGTCTGCAATGGCTAAACCACTTTCTCACGCTAAAATTGTTCCGCGACTATCGTCGCAGCGCGGCCACGTTGATCACGGCTGGCTCAACTCCTATCACACCTTTTCGTTTGCAGACTACTACGATCCTCGTGTTATGGGATTTGGATCTATTCGTGTGTTAAATGAGGATCGTGTCGCCCCTGGGACCGGATTTCCAACGCATCACCACAGAGATGCAGAAATATTTTCGTACATTTTATCTGGAGAACTGACCCACAGGGACTCTATGCTGGAATCGAAGAAGGGAACTGCCTCAAAAGACGACTTCTTTCGCATGCGCCGAGGCGACGTGCAGTTCACTACTGGTGGAGAGGGGATTGCCCACTCCGAGCAGAACGAGGATACAAAGGACTGGGTGCACTTCTTACAGATTTGGGCTCTTCCTTGGGCGAAGGGGC
Organism: Babjevia anomala; assembly: GCA_030580435.1. NCBI lineage: Eukaryota > Fungi > Ascomycota > Lipomycetes > Lipomycetales > Lipomycetaceae > Babjevia > Babjevia anomala. The sequence continues at coordinate 7,072 of JAKTSW010000143.1, forward strand.
TACCGCCGATCTACCATACCATGACCTTTAATGAGGAAGCTAAACGGAAGGCTTTCGTCACGATCATCAGTCCACTAAAAGCGGGCATCAAAGCCACTGCAGAGGAAGAAAAGACAGGTCTACCTGTTATTCCTGGAACCATTCCGGTGCACGCCGACCTCTTGGTAGGTGCTGCCATCATCCCCCCTGGAAAGACCTTCAACTGGACAGTCGGTGCAGGAGGCGCAGTTACCTCAAAATCAAATCGTCAAATCTATGTGCACCTACCTATGACTAAGGGCGGCAAGGCGAAGATTGTCCTGGATGGAAGAGACGACTCTGTTCTCTCAGAAGGAGATGGCGCTTACATCAGTAACGTCGACACAGGCGACGTGCTGTCGATCGAATCTGTGGGAGTTGCAGAGTCCGAACTTGTCGTTCTAGATTCAAACTAAGCGTGGCGTTCTCATTAGTGTGGCGTTCTCATCAGCGCTTTACAGTTACCACTAACACTGTTGAAAGGCGCGAAATTGACCTAAAAGATAAAAAAATGCCAACTGAATCGAATAATGATAAAATCAACGATTGTTTTGTACTGGCTATCATATAATGTGATTTTGTTTAGACCATGTCTTGAAATTTTGTTCCATTACGTAACGTGTTCCATTAGGCAACGGCTGACTTACACGGTAACTGACGTTAATGCAATTTTCAAAGACCCTTCTCATCGCATGATTTATCTAACTAACTCAGACTTCAACTACATTATCTCGTAATAATATTAATATCTCTGTATTATATTTCATGTTTGCAACATGTCGGGCTTGTATGGTGTTTCCTTCATGCGGATCAATTGCAATCTGTTCCTAAACAGCTTGCAAGCTCAGTTAACTTATAGGTCAGGTATTATACTAGCCTAAGTAACAGTTCGCCGTAATACATTTACAAATCGTGCTATATTCAACTTTAGAGAGACATCGAATTTTATACACTAAAACATTTTCAAGGCCTGAGATAACGACAATCCTGGTAATCACAGTTAGTCTGTAGGTGTATCTACAAGCGGATAGAAAGACAATCTCACATAGATAAATTTCACACGTTGCAACATGTTATTCTTTTTTACAAAGACTGGGTTTCTGCAGTTTTTCTTGCAGCGATTTGGTTGGCACTATTTCCCGGGCTCAAAGTCAAGCAGAGTCAGCTACTTAACTAGTTCCCTTGAACCTATTTAATACTGGACCAAACTGTGAAGGCGGGCTATCAACCCTCAACCTTTGACTGGACTCTTGTCAACGGCGACGAAATATTTCAATTAGGTTTTACCTTTCAAAGTGGTCAGTACATCAGTGGGTCAGAGGGCTGTAGTGTGTTTGGTTGTCAGTAACATCTATTATTATGTCTTGATAATAAAAATTTATGTAGAATGAGATGTTTTATATCATCAGATGCCCCCATTACATTAACCACCCAGTCATCTGCTCCTTTTATATCTTCAGTTTGCACCACCATGTCGAGTTTCAAAAGACAGAAACCAGCAGAAAGGGAAAGTTTAGTCATTGAAGCACCAAATGGAAGAAAATCTCGTAAAGCAACTACAAGTCACCGTCTATGTTACAGTGGTAAAAATTTCCCTGAGTCCATTGTCCCGACTCGAACAGAGTCTGACTTTTTGTATGATTTGATATCCTATATTTTGAAACCTCACGAGAATATGCAGTAAAAGTTGAGTGGTAAAAAATCTATAACTAATGAAATCTAAATTCGTGCCAAGCTCTAATGTCCGATTATAATTTCAAAGCGAGGAAGACTAATAGTGATCCAATGTAGCAGGAGAAAGCCTTAACTCATTGAAAGAATTTCATGATTCATGAAGTAGATTGCTGACTAATTGCATAATCAACATCATTATAGCACATGGCAATATCCGCTAAGGATCATGGTCGTCGAAGGCCTGGAAATGCAAAATCAAGCAAGATATGTTCTACCTGTTACAATTAAAAATTGATTCCAACTTAGTGCACAAACTATTCCTGTTTTTCTGGAGCAATCTTTCTGACGACATTTTTTTTTGCATAGTTAGTGTATGTGTCCCTAATTTTCCCCTTGATATCCCATAATGAACTCGGGTAATCCTCATCATGATAACTTATACTGGTATCATCTTGCGTCGTCTAAAATTGTAGAAGACCATCAATATATTGTAAAACTTTGGATGAAGGAATGAGGGGAGTTAGCTAATAGAAACATTCTTTTGTAGAAGAACGTCCAATTGTTTACGAATCAGGAGGACTGGGCCGTCTACAGCCATCTGTGCGTGGGCTGTAGGCCGTGTCTTACAACTTCTCTATTTTCTAAACTCAATCACGACAATATCTATTGACTTAAGGACATAGAAAGTAAAAGAATATTCACTTGAAACATCCCAAATGGCTGGAGATAACGCTGCATTGATGCGGTAAGGTCAACGAAATACAATTCTATCCGCTTCATCAGCAGTGCTTGGAGTATTGCACCAAAAGCAAATAATGCTTCACAAGGTGTATTGATCTTGGAAATCTGCAGACGGTAGATCGTTTGTTCGCAACGTCCAAATTCGGCATGTCGTATAATCCAGGGACATATAACTGAAAACCTTCGCACCTTTAGTTAACAAAAGAAGAAATATCAGGAAAGGGAAAGGAGCAGTTTTAAAGAACAATTCAGAATGATATTGAGTAATTAAATGCGTGATGGCATCCTATCTCCAAATAGAGAGACTGTTGACCTCTACAAAAAGAAGACTGTTATGCAAGGATGAAGATTTAACGAAAATAGTGAAACGCAAGATCGTATCATTATGCTTGCTGTTCAGCAATTGCTATATTTGGCTCGCAAATACATCTGTTTATTTAATTTGAAGTTCTAACAATAAATTTTAAAATTCTCTCATCCGAACATCTACTGTCCAAACTTTCTTCTCCAATTTTTCTGAAGCGAGCGATCCTGCATAAATGACAACTTTTACTAAATATAGATGTTGTCCCAATTGCTCAATATCGTATTGTGTAAGCAATCCATCAACTAGAACATCTAACACATCACAGATCAAAGGCTCGCGAGAGAACACTAGAAATCCCAATGATCCATCATATAGAATATCCACGGACAAATGCTTTCCAGCTCTAATACTCTCAATAGCTGCCAAACCAGCGTATTTATCGAGAAGTCCTAGACATGATATCTCAGATTCCCTGGATATTTTATAGAATGGCACAATACTGATGACCTCAAACGTGGTCGGTGGAAGGCTGACAGCTGCAATAGGTTCTGAAGATAACAAATTCATTTTACCTTGTAAATTATCTAATGCCAGAATTTTCACAGCTTCGTAAGCATTTCGAAACCATACGGCTAGACGGAGATACCCATTTTCAGGCAAAATATGCATGTCTTCTAACGCATCCACAATGTCAACCTCCGTCAAAATATCGATACAGCTGAAAAGAGCATCTTCTCTTGAACTCCACATTACGATTGATGCGGATGCCGATTTGGGAAAGTAAGAGGATGCCTTCATACATGGTCCTAATCCAGGTCCCAAGATCGGCTCCCAGACACGCGTAGACAGAGGGCGGATAGATGTTGGTGATTTTACTATTTCATAAGACCCATTAGGTGTCCGACCAAGTAACTTTTTGATGACATCTAGATCGTGTTTTCCAGGTTTATCGGCAAGGAATATCGGCCCTGGAAAAAAGGCTCGCAGAACCGCATGATATTCTGGCCATTGAGCCCCCGTCATGAACATATCCGCATCAGGAATAAGGCATAGTTGCGACAAAAGCAGCGCATTCATAATATTGTGATGAACATGATTCCGATGACTATTGGGGCGATCGAGACCAAAATCATCAGTGTTCCGCCAAACAAGCTGTTTGCCCCTCGAAGCTACACCTAGCCCAATATCTCCGCTAAAAAATCGTTCATTGTGGGCCATACAATGTATGATTTTCCCTTCGCCAAAGACCTCATTAGCTGCTCGGAACATTCCATTCCACAGTGCAAAAGCTTCGTCAGCTCCTTCGACACCTTCGAGAAAAGAACTTCTAGCCTGATTATCGACTTTGACAAAAGTAACCCCCGCACGCGCACAGGCACTAAAATAATCTTTCCAGAAGGCGTATGCTAAATGCGGCGGAGGAAGGCACCATTTTCTTTCTTCGACATCGGCGATCGTCTCTGACAGCTGACCCTCGAAGTTACCTTCGTAAGTCGCACCAGGAACGCAATCGGGATTGAGCTGGTACCATCGCATATTGTATTTGATTGCTATGGGAGATGAAGGGGCAATGGAATTCCAGTAGCCATGTAGACTTCAGTTGCAATGTTAGTGATATCGAGTAGAAAATCAGTTCGAAAAACACTCACGTCATCCATACTCCGACGTGTTTTACACTGGGCAAACCATCTTTGATAACTTGCACAATTTCTTTTAGAGAAGCACCCATTCCGTCCCAAGTATCGAAACTCCAGAGTCCTCGAGAAAGTTTTGCAACATTCAGTTCAGAACGGATGTCTTGCCATCCATCATCTATAATGAACGAGCCAACAGGAACATCATCTTTCTTGAGAGATCTTATTAAACCCTCCAGTAAATCTTTTGTAAGAAGAACGTTTTCACCGATGCTAGACCATGTGCAAAATCCCAAGAAATCAAAAGGGCTCGGCTCTTCGATAGTATGGGAAGAACTTTGAAAGTCCGGGGCACCGATTTCCTTTTTCGCTAGCAAAATAACACCCCTGACCGCATCCACCACGTTTGCGCCACACGTTATATTTCCTAAAACATGTACTTTGGCAATTCCTTTGGGATTTGCTCGCCTCACGCGAGCATAAAGTCCTGGAGTTTCTCCCTCACGGGCACCGCTAAGCACAACAAGAGCGTCTGCAGAAGAGCACGGAAATATACAAAAAACTGAAGAAGGATCAACGCCAGCCACCGTTGGGTGAAGAAGAAGGAAATGAGTGTTAATAGATGCAGGAAGGTTACTAAGAGCTGTGAATTTTGATTCAACCCATGTAGGCCTAAAGGAGATATAAGCAAATGCTATTACACAAAATGAGAAAGCTTACAATGTTCGCATATATGCCCATCCCTCCCAGTCTGAAGTTACGATCCAGGGAACTTTAACGGAAAGTTGGTCTTGGCCCTCTTCAAGAATGATCTCGGTGCGCAATTCTTGCGTTGATCCGTATTCAATCTGCGGCAGCACAAGTAGCTGGCTGTCTACTTCCTTTGGATCGCTAGAGTCTTTGATAAAGAACTTGACTTTTGATCGCTTACCGGGATTCTGCAGCACCGCTCTGAACGTGAAGATTTTCTCCCCAACAGCTTGCAAATCAATTTTCTTAAATTTGTAAGTCGTTTCAAGCAAACTTGCTTCAATCTGGACGTTTGCCGACTTTGCTGTCGCGTAAACGGAGAAGTAATCTTGACCGTATGGTATAAATACTGTCTCTTGGAGATCCGGAATAAAGCACACGTCTGAGAAAGTCATAATTTGCCTTTTATATCGGTGTTTCACTATTTGTCGTTTTGCCCTTTTTTCCTACTTTTTCTTTTTATGACTTTATTGGAACCTGAAATTATTTAAATATATTACTTGGCTTCAGACTCGGCCCGACTCGGAAAGTCGAGTTCCGCTGTAAACCTTAGCAGTGTATTTTTTATTGGGTGATGGGAATCGTAGCAGCATATGTCAAAGTTTATTGATACACTAATGCGATTCAATCGCATAAAGGTGGAGCTCCGATAATCCGTCTTTTTCATTTGGCAGGATATTGTGGGGAACAAAAAGCAGCTTGGAACCGGCAAATATAGAACATTTTACGGAATACACTCGACACAATATACGACATTACTTGGAGCATATGTCAAAGTTTATTGATACACTAATGTGATTCCATAAAGGTGGAGGATAATCTGTCTTTCATTTGGCAGAATATTGTGGGGAACAAAACCCCGCTAGCAGCTTAATATACGGACATTACTTGGCTTCAGACTCGGCCCGACTCGGAAAGTCGAGTTCCGCTGTAAACCTTAACAGTGTATTTTTTATTGTCTGATGGGAATCGTAGCAAGTGTATGATACCGCCACGAGCGACGTTACGGTTTGGGGAATAGCTTACTTGCATTTATTGCCATTGGCATTGGCGGTCCTGCACCCATCCTATTTTGGAAATATGGAGCAGCATTAAGGAATCGAAGTCCATTTGCTGCTACTAAGACATAGAATTGGCAGGTTCACAAAGGTGATAGAGCTGCAAATATGAGACGCAAACTTGACAATTATGTCAACACAAATAAGTTCAGATCTATACAAAAATGCATTGATATTCGAAACTTGTTTGAGGCTGGTTTGGAAAATTCTTGCTGGCCATAATTATCTGATCGTTCGCAGGCAGGTGAGCAGCTGAAAGATCCAATGATGCTCCTCTTGATTTTTGGATAATTATATTTCAACTGTAGCCCTTCTTGTAGAATCATTCGACCGTTGATATCGTTCAGCAGCGACGATAACACGACATTTCCACCAAGATTTTCCTTCATATCAACAGCAATGCTATCTGTAGCAGCACCTGGTGAATTTACTAAAAAATTCTGATATAGAAAAGAGGTGAAATGGCGAGTTTACTGTCTGCAGAAGATGAGAACCCGTATAGTGAAAAGATGGAAGAGCTTCATGCATAACTCAAGATGATCTCCGTTTTCATTTGTCTCCGTATGGCTTAAATTTTGTTTTAGAGATATCGGTGAGGCAAATTTTGTATCAAGGTTCCAAGGAATCAGGGACCTCATTTTCAACTGTGCGGTATAAAAGTGGTTCACAATTGTGTAGTGGTGTCTTCGTCAGTCACATAGCAAAAATAAATTTGAGAGTTGGCAGAGCTATCTCAAGGAATCCGCCATAATCGTTGAACTTGCAGTAATAACTATACCCACCTGTACCTATCCGAGTATTGAAATATCTACAGTCTATCACTAGGCTGAAATATTTTCAGCGTTATTTCAGGTAATTGCTCATAATTAATGAGCTGCTAACTTCTATTCTTGAATACAAAGAAAGATATAGCCTGATCTCTTGATTTCCATCTCGTCAGCGCGGTGGCGAGCGTGAGATCGCCGGATGAGAACACGTCAGCTGAATCGTCTGAAACTCTGGTCTCCGCTTTATGCAAAGCGAGCACAATATAGTAGTCGGACTGGGGTAGGAGGTTTGATACACTGATACGCTTTAGTTAACCTTAATACTTCTCCGCATGTCCAAAGCATTTAAACGAAGAGACTTAATACTTCCCCGCATTTCCAAACCATTTAAACGGAGAGACATCCTCTTCTTTTTAGAGCTGTTAAATTCTACTCTTAAATCAAGGAATACTAAACCAAAAGAAGTATGGCAGTTCAAAAAGAGGAGTCAACTATGCCGACAGAAGACTTGAAGTTGTCGAACAGTGATGGTCATCTCGAGTTCGGAAGCGATACTCTTAATAATGACTACGTGTCGTATAATGTGAAGCTGGTCACCGAGACTGAACATTCCTTGGGTGCATTCGCAGCTGTTAAAGCTTATCCATACGCAGTGATGTGGACATTGGTCGTGTGTATGACCGTCTTGATGGAGGGTTATGATAATGCCTTAGTTTCAAGTTTTATGGCCTATCCTACATTTAGGGAAAAATACGGAGAATATTTCGACGGAGTAGGATACCAGGTGACTGGCCCTTGGCAGGTAGCCTTGATTGATGCATCTAACATCGGCACGTTCTTCGGGGTAATAATCAATGGATATATCTCGCAAAGGTATGGCTACAAGAAAGTATTGATCGGCGCTTTGTTTGTGATGGCTGCGTTCATCTTTCTGACGTTTTTCGCTCCGAATGTTGAAACGCTTTTTGTTGGACAGGTGTTATGCGGTGTTCCATGGGGTATTTTTGCTACTATCGGTCCAGCTTATGCTTCTGAGGTCTGTCCTATGGCCTTGCGTGGTTTTTTGACTAGTTATGTCAATATGTGTTTTGTAATAGGACAGTTGATTACAGCTGCTGTTTTGCAGAGTTTGGTGAGTAATCCTACTGAGTGGTCCTATCGACTACCATTTGCAATCCAATGGATATGGCCAGCTCCTTTGATCTTATGTTTATTGTTTGCTCCGGATTCACCATGGTGGTTAGTTCGACAAGGCAAATTTGAAGCTGCCGAAAAAGTGATGTCTAGGCTAAGTTCAAAGCATGCGCCAACGAGTCCTAAGCAGTGGGTCTCCGTTATGATCTATACTGACAAACTTGAACAAGAGATCGAAACCGGTGACAGCTACTGGGATTGTTTCAGGGGAACTGATCTGAGAAGAACCGAGATATGTTGTATCGCGTTTGCTGGACAGGTTCTAGCTGGTCCATATTTTGCTGGCAACATAACATATTTTTTCGAGCAGGTAGGTATGGCCGTTGGAAACGCGTACAAGCTGAGTGTGGGATCTTCTGCGCTTGGTTTTGTTGGCACCGTTATCTCGTGGTTTGTCATGTCTCGGATCGGTCGACGTTGGATTTATCTCTTTGGAATGGGTACCATGACAATACTATTGTTTTTAATTGGATTCTTATCATTAGCACCAGCGAATAATACCCATGTTCTTTGGGGCCAAGCTGCTTGTGTTTTGATGTGGGCGTTGGTAAACCAATGTACTATTAGTCCGGTTGGCTGGGTAATTCCGGCAGAGACATCTTCGACTCGATTGCGTCAAAAGACTATCTGTCTTGCTAGAAACACCTATTATATTGTCAATTTGCTCGGGGGCATATTGGAGCCTTATATGATGAATCCAACAGCCTGGAACTGGAAGGGTAAAACTGGTTTTTTCTGGGGAGCGACGGCTCTCTTGACAACAATCTGGGCTTATTTCAGGCTACCAGAGTGCAGAGGCAGAACCTATGTTGAGCTTGATATTATGTTCGGCAAGAAAGTTCCCGCAAACAAATTCAGGAAGTTTAAGATTGATACGATCGATCTCGGTGAGCTTGAGTTGACTCATGATAATAAGTTGACAGGGTTGGATAATCTTGATGCAGTTCATTGAAGTCATAGACGCTCATCACAATGTTGGTACCTCGTAGTTCCAATGTTTTAATGTACCCTGGGTGCCGTTGAAGCTTTATGTATAAATCTGAAGTCTATAAGTGACATTATTAACCGAATAAGTTTATTAAATTGAATTAATGTGAACATTTCTAATAAAGGTGTCACTTCGTAATCATCATTCCCGCGATTCGCTTTTTTGGAATACCCTAGTCTTATTTGTCAATAGCGCCGCCATGACATTCTACAAAAGTTCTAAAACCACTGATGCATTTAGTCATTAAAGCACTGGTTGGGATTAAATCTCGTAAATATTTCGGGATATGAAGCTGCACGTGAGCTTGAAATTGACGTGTCAACGGTAAATCGAAGGCTGAAGGTTACTCTTCACGTGCAATTGCTCGAATTGGCGAAGCGATTCTTGTTAGAAGCAGAGGAAAACACAATATTAAAGCAGCTCAAACAACTTGGTAGGTGTGAATATCCCGTTAAGGTATACGCTACTAAGACAAATAGCTATTAAATTTCGTGATCGTCGCATGGCATCTTTTCAAATACGCCCAGATAAGCCCTTGTTCATTACCCATATACTGGTAAAAACAGGGTTTCACGGTTTATTAAACGTTATCCACATATTATTGGCAGTCGAATAGGAGCCAGCTGAATGGACGGCAAGACGAAAGACGCGTTGAACGCGTGGTTTGATGCAGTCAACATCTACAACATGGATGAGATGCTAATTACTCCACCCTCAAAATAATAAAATCCTGTATTTCTACATCCTCCGATGCGTCTACGAATTCTATATCATCTGAACTAGGTTGAGCTGGCTTTTCGGTGATTTTGGCCCTTTTGCTGCTTATTTTTTGAAATCTCTCCAACGTCTCTTTTTCGGCAAGTGTCACCGCATCGTGTAATTCTTTCGTTGTAACTAGAATTTTATTCTTCAAAACGACCCGTTTGCCTTCTGTAATATTCCGCATTTGGTTTAAAGCGTTGTGCTGCGCTGTAGTCTCGTGCTCATAAATTATTCTCTTTGCTGATGACTGCTCGCTTCGCCCAAGTGCTTCCTTCAGGAACTTTTTGGCCGGTGTATCAAGTGGCCTTGTATCCATATCTTCTATTGCCTGAATCACGGTTCTCCAATACGCCTTATAGTCTGGAGAAGAGCTATTGAGATATACATTCTCATATATATCGTTCTTAGGTGTACGAGGAGTAGTTGCAGCAATCCCTGGTTCTTCCTCGATCCTACCTCGCATTCGACGAATTGCCTTTTGACGGTTAAACGGGCACAGTCCCGCTCCTCTCCAAGATGAGGCAATGTTTACAGTCTTTTTTCTCATTACTTGGCTTAGGACTCGGCCCGACTCGGAAAGTCGACTTCCGCTGTAAACCTTAACAGTGTATTTTTATTGTCTGATGGGAATCGTAGCAGCATATGTGAAAGTTTATTGATACACTAATGTGATTGCATAAAGGTAGAAGATAATCTGTCTTTTTCATTTGGCAGAATATTGTGGGGAACAAAACCCCGCTAACGGCTTAATATATGACATTACTTGGCTTCAGACTCGGCCCGACTTGGAAAGTCGAGTTCCGCTATAAACCTTAACAGTGTATTCTTTATTGGCTGATGGGAATCGTAGCAGCATATATAATAATATAATAACTTATTTTTTCTAGTAGACTGGCGTCACTCTCGGAATCCGGGGTTGTATCAAGTAACGCCCTCGTTGCAACAACTATCAGTTAGTAGCAGTACTGGTGACAGAACCAAGTAGCAGCTATTTTTATATCATTGTGGCTACATTGAAGTAGCCAATTAGTGACGGTTTCAGTTACCTTTGCGTGACATTGACAAATTACCCACATTTCAAGTTGCTCAGTTACATTGAAGTTTTAGTGACTCTTTTTGACCATATAAAAGGCATTTACTTCACTACAATCATTTTTAAATAAAAAGTTTTTAATTTCAAAAACAAAATTTTCAAATAGAAGCTTTAAGATGGATGGAACGACTACAACCGCTGAAGACTTCACTACATTGACCGCTGAAGACTTCCCACAACGTAGTGTGGGAACAGACTCGAATCATGTTGTGAAAAGTGCTATTGTTGGTCCTTATGCCTTCACAACTGGCCATAATGTAACCTTTATGCGTCCTAAGAAGGTTGTCTCATGGAAAAATATGTCGTCAACTCAATTGCAAATCGAGTGCGAAACAACAGGGTATTTGAACCATGTTACTCAAACACATGACACTCGCATGCACCAATTTCTTGATCCGAAGGAAGGAGATAAAAAAGGATCGATGGCAGTACGAATTACCATTTGGTCGGATCATGTGTTTCGTGTACAATTTGCGGAAGATGATGCCACGTTAAATGACATTCAAGATGAACCGTTTTCCCCGCCACCTGAGGCCAGAATGTTGATTGGAAAGCCGAATCCTGCAACAAAGGTAGTTGTACAGGATGAAAAAGAAAAATTAGTTATGCGAATTGGGGACACCGTTAGGTTGGAAGTTTCACTCGAAGGGCAACTCGAGCTTAAGGCCTTTGACGAGAAAGGCCTCTTTTGGAGTCAGAAGAAGACAGACTTGTTTACTTCGGATATTTTTGACACTTCGCTGGTCAATCATAATGAGGTTACAGGTGCTTTTGACTCGTTTACATTATCAACGCAAGAGGAAATTTATGGTCTTGGAGAGCGATTTGATGGCGTCGGACGTCGAGGTCGAGAGGTATATAAATTTAATACTATTACCAATAATATTTTTTAACGGTTGCTTTAGATCGATTTTCGTCATAAAGATGCGATCGGTACGTCCAATCGAAGAACTTATATTAATGTACCGTTTGCAATTTCTACCTCGGGTTATGGTGTTTTTCTGCCTCATTCTTGCCGTCTAGAGTTTGATGTGGGTGCACGTGAAGGTTCCACCTTTGGAATTTGTGTGGATGATTCGTATTTGGATTATTTTATTATTCACGGTCGTTCTCCTCGATCTATACTTAAACACTACTGTGGATTAACTGGTTTTTCTCCAACACCTGCAACATGGAGTTTTGGATTGTGGGGGAGTAGATGCAGCTATGAGTCATGGCAACAGATTTGGGAAATTGTTGATGAGATGAGGAAGAAAGCGATTCCGCTGGACGTGATTAACATCGACCCGTATTGGTTTGAAGAGAATTTCAATTGTGACTTGCGCTGGGCAGATAGTGATGATTGGAGGAATCCGGAGGAGAACATGAAAAAATTGAGAGAGGCGGGAATTAGGATTTGCCTTTGGCAGTACAATTTTGTGCCACCGAAGGAGAATAACAAGAACTTTGTGGAGGGGAGAGAGAAAGGATATTTTGCTACGAATCTGGACGGGAGTTTATATGAATATCCTGAAGGTTCAACCGGCGTTAGTTTGGATGATGCGACAATTGATGTCACAAATGTTGAAGCTTCCGAGTGGTATGGCTCACAGATTTCGGATCTAGTCCGTCACGGAGTGTCGACTATTAAAGCTGATTATGCTGATTGTGTACCGGATCGCAATGCGGTGTACAAGAATATTGGTGAGAAACATATCCATCAAATCTATCCTCTTATCAATAGTGCTGTTCTTTCCAGAGCCATTGTTGCAGGTGGTGGTGACGGTGTTTTATGGACACGAAGTGGGACGGCAGGTTCTCAGCGATATCCAGTTCATTGGGGTGGAGATTCTCAATGTTCGTTTGGTGGTCTTGCAGGGACAGTACGTGGTGCTCTTTCTGTTGGACTAAGCGGTTTTTCGTTCTATTCTCATGATATTGGAGGATTTATAGGTCAACCTACAGAAGAGTTGTATGTTAGATGGTCACAATTTGGACTTTTCTGCAGCCATTCTAGATTCCATGGCGCCGGAAACGAGAGAGCGCGTGCGCGTGAACCTTGGGTCTTTGGATCAAGAGCGTTGGGAATTTTTAGAAACTTTGATTCTTTAAGATATAGGTTATTGCCGTATCTCATCAGTCAAGCTAAGAACAGTACTTCTACGGGATTACCGATGGTTCGACACTTGATACTCGAATTCGAAGATGATCGAAATGTTTGGCCCATTGATGATCAATACATGTTTGGTGACGCTTTACTAGTCTGTCCGATTATTGAACCTATGTCCAATTTTTCTACGCGCCGGGTTTACTTGCCGCGTGGTGTATGGTGGGATTATTGGAATAAGGTTAAGTTGACATCTCATGGTGAATGGAGGGAAGTTAAAGTAGAGTTGGAAACAATTCCTGTTTTCGTAAAATCAGGCAGTTATGTGCCTTACACGGGTTTGAGGCAAAGTACTGGGAATCGAGTTGGTGAATTGGAAATGGTTGAGGTATATGGAGATGGATACTGGAAACACGATGATGGTGAGAACGTCTTCGATATTACAGTCTCTGATGGAAAATGCAATATCGAGGATGTTGAGGTCAAGATATTCGCTTGAACTTTAATGTTCTTCATAGCGATTGTTTCTGACGTTGTGGATAACACACTATTTGGTGAAGAATTTTTATTTGCCGTGAAAGCGAATTTCGCGATTAACATATATTCTGTTCGGTGTATTCACTGTAAAATCTTTATAAAATCCTTGAATAAAGCAGCTTTTTCTATTTCATTCAGTTTTTAGAAGTTAATTATACCACATCTAGCAGGACAATAAACTAATCAAAAGATAGAAAAGATATAAGGATCAGTTTGGGTGTTGGATTAGAATGCAGATGCTGCGTCACAAGATTTGTAACTAAAAATATTCTACCATCCCTACGTATAATGTATGTGTGCACAAAAACAAAACTCTCCCAAGTTATCTGAAATTTTTGGGAACAGATTCAGAATGATAATAATACATCCCTTGTCTCAGCTAAGGGAATTTATTTTATGTCCAAATCCAAATTGTAGGGGTTACCGGTCCGTGAAAATCGACAGGTCGGAAATTAGAAGTTTATGAAGCTAAATGGCATATATCATTTGGGGTTTTTAAGTTCGACGAAATGCAGCTTAAAGTTTAGTAATAAACGTCGGGTTAGGCGAATTTAGAGAAGCAAAAAGTTTGTTTTAAGTTTCAGTTTATGACAACGTCCATCCATCCCATCTTTCAGACACAATGCGGTAACGTAAGTCACCGTGTAATCATCATAACCACGTAATCATCAAGATTTTCTGACCACTCAACCATGTTAGCCTCATTACACAAACATCATACGCCGTAAAAAGCAAAAAGTTGCTGAAAAAGAAGCATCAGTCATTGAAGCATTAGCTGGAATTAAATCTGGTAAATATACGTCAGGATTTGAAGCGGCACGTCAACTTAAAATTAACGCGTCAACTGTGAACCGAAGACTACGAGGGCACCTTTCACGCGCGACTGCCCGAGTTGACCAGCAATTATTGACAGACGCAGAAGAAAAGACGATATTGAAGTGGATAAAACAACTTACAAAGTGCGGATATCCTTTTAGATACAATTTACCGCCGAGAAATTGCCCATGAAGTGCGCTTAGGTCGCGTCGCGTCGGTACCCGAAGAAAATCTTGTCAGATATCCACCAATTGGTCAAAATTGGGTTCCACGGTTCCTACAACGCCATCCTCAAATTAAATCTGTTGTTGGACGTCGAATAGCAGCCAGCAGAATGCAAGGTGCAACAACAGACGCGTTGAACTTGTGGTTTGACGCGGTTGAAGAGGCGACTTCTTATTTGTGATGGCCATGACAGTCATATCACCGGCAATTTTATCTCTCAATGTATTAATCATAATATTCACCTATTAGTGCTTCCTCCTCATACGTCACATATATTGCAACCGCTTGATGTTACCATTTTTGGACCGTTAAAGAAGGCATTGACGGCATCACTTTTACAGTTTGAGAAAGCACAACTGACACGAATACAAAAGGCTGAATGGCTAGAGGCATAT
>JAKTSW010000144.1:0-22107 GCA_030580435.1 Babjevia anomala
GAATTCGACTCCAATCTCCAAAGTGCTCATCTGTCCGGCTAAGGTGTTGTGATAGTATCTCTCGGCTGTACCACCAGGAACTTGCGCATCCTCCATTGATGTGGGCCCGTCATCAAATAAGTTGACAGCGACAGTTTCTTAAAGTTCCGCCATATTCAACTATTGATTCTTTCTCCTCATACATCGTACATACTGCAACCGCTGGATGTTGGCATTTTTGGGCCGTTGAAGAGGGCTTTAACTACAGCAATCATGCCCCTTCATGAAGCAAAGCTGGAACGAATTGAGAAGGCCGAATGGCTAGAAGCATATAACAAGGCAAGAGAAAACTGCTTTACCTCGCGTAATATTAGTTCAGCCTGGCGTGGAGCGGGATTAGTTCCGTTTGATCGGAAAAAGTTGGAACGAAACTTGCGCATTGAGAAGACAGCCGAGCCTTCGATTACGCCAGCTGCACTGCAGACACCGAACAAAGAATATACGATAAATTACTTATTGCAAGTTTATCCCCAGAGTTTGGAGAATTTCAGAAAGCATGTGATGACTTGCGTAATGATCTGGTGTGGTTACAGACACCCGTCAGATCATTCATTGGGCGGGTGGCCGCCAAAACAATCGAACAATCTACGCGTCGCATTCTCCACGAACACGGTGGCTTCCACGTTTCATTCAGCGACTTAAATTTGAAAGCCTTTGGTTGGTTCAAAAATTTAATATGATAGATACGGATCGTATTAGGTATTCTAATTTCTATTCAAGCAATCCAAACAACAAACTTTAAAAAACTCCATCAACTTCCACAATGAGATTCTTTCAAATAAATCATAATGTTTAAGAGGATACAAGAAATCAAGTGGTATAAAGCTTCAAAAGCTGCAAAATTTGGTGATGCAAAATAGTTGAATATTTACATATATATTTTATTTTTTTGAATATAACGTCAGTCGTTGCCTAATAATACACGTCGTCTAATCATACAAATTTATTGACACCATCTTCTAAAAACTGATTACTCAACAGAAACTACAATATAATCCCGAATTTCACTGTTATCCGCTTCATCAAGGGATTCTCCATCCTGTAAGCTACTTTCAGCTAGTTGGATTTGCTGGTTGTTAGATTTTCCGCCTCTTCTTTTTGTTCGGTCTACACTCCTCTTTTCTGCATCCAGCACGCCATCTCGTAATTCGTCACGGCTGGGCAAGAATTTGTTCTTTAAAACTACCCGATTTCCTTTCTTTACCTCTCTTCTCTTATTTAATATATTGCGAAGGTTCTCATTCTCGCGTTCGAGAATAATACGACGTGTCCAATGATGCTCGCTTCGAACTGCTTGTTCGCGAAGATGTTTGCGAATAGGTGTCTGCAGCCCCTGGAGATGCTCTTGTACAATCTCATTGGCTCGCTGCAATGCTCCAAGCTCCGGTGAAGAGCTATTGAGATAGACAGGCACAAATCTCCTTTCTGTAGGTGAGCTTGGCGGTGTCTCCACAACGGGTTGACCAACTTCCTCTTCTGATGGTAAATAACGAAGTGCTTTCTTTTTGTCTAATGGAACCAACCCAGCCCCTCTCCATGCCGAAGCAGTGTTATGTGCCGTTATACTCATATTTGGTGCTTGATCGTATGCTTCTAACCATTCTGTCTTTTGTATTCGCGTCAGTTGTGCCTCACGAAACTGTGATAAGGCAGTCGTCAATGCCTTCTTTAATGGTCCAAATATGCCGACGTCAAGTGGTTGAAGTATATGTGAGGTGTGAGAAGGAAGAACAAGCAGCTGAATATTGTTCTCCATGTAGCAAGCAATGAAACCGCCACTTATATGACTGTCATAGCCATCACATATAAGAAGTCTCGTTCGACCATTTGCTCGTTGACGAGCTTAAGGTTCAAAAGCTCTTTCCAACCACCTACACCGTGATGGTTACTCGTCCACCCTTTCGAAGTTGCTCCAAAACACCAATTTCCATTGAGGGACTTGGAAAGCCACTGAGAAGAAAGGTTTCTCCTTTAAGAAATCACTAAAGGTTCCAGAACCATTCCATCCGTACCAATGCATTCAACCACTGTAACCCACTCCTGACGACCAGGATTGGCTTGCCAACGTGTTCTAATTGTTAAATCAACAATTAGCCTCGTAGATTCCCCAGATCCGATCGCAATCCTATTTCATCCATGTTGTAGATATTTGATTTATCTTATACGTGTCCATTTTCTCTTCGAACGCGTCAAACCACGCGTTTATCGCGTCTTTACTTGTAGCATACATCCTTCTGGCTTCAATTCGACGTCCAATAACAGTCTCAATATGGGTATGATATTGGATGGACCGTGGTACCCAATCTTGGCCAATTGTCTGCTTTAGAGGAGGTAGCTGTTCGGGAACATTGACTGACGCGATGCTACTTTGGCGGATTGCAACGGCGATTTGTTGCAACAACTTATATGTGACAGGATAGCCAGATTGAGTAAGTTGTTTAATCCACTTCAAAATTAATTTTTCTTGAACTTCAGATAATAATTGCTGCCTAATTCTGGCAGTGGAGAGTGAAGGGAATCCTTTTAGTCGTCGATAGCGTGTTGAAGAGTTGATTTGAAAAAGACGTGCAGCCTCAGATTCCGACCTATATTTGCCTGATTCGACTCCAGCTAATGCTTCAAGGACTAGACTTTCGTTTTCGCAGCTTATTGGTTTTACGGTGCATTGTGGTGGCGTCATCGAGGAAGGAAGTGGGAGAGAAAAAAATTATATGATTAGGCGACGTGTATGATTAGGCAACGACTGACGTTAATCCATTTCATAGAGCACACAAGACATTAATTCAAAAATAGCATAACAGCGCATTCATTTAAAAACTTGACATCAAGTCGCTGTTCAATTAATTATAGGGTGAATGCAAAAAAACTGTTGCTTGAACGAACCTATTTTATGCCTATCTGCTCCTTGGTTTTCTTACCTCTTAAACCACCCTAGTGGTAATAGACTGTTTCTTCGATATAGCGGGATCGCTTTCAGAAATTATATCCCCTACACTAGGACGCAGTATATTTGTGTTAGCTTGAGGAGTGCCTTGGAAGGGAACAGAAATCAATCTTTGATGTGCCGCCTTAGCGAGATGTTCGATGCCTCTAAATATGGTTAAGTTACAGACTACTCCAAGTCACTATAAAAGCTCGCCAATTGATCGGAGAATGCCTTGCTCGCCTGGAAAAAGTAAATATGGAGGAAAGTCTCGTTAAGGCAGAAGGCCTAGCATCTGACTGAATCAGAGGATATCAGAGGATATACAGCAAAGTCTGGGTTAATTAATACGAGCTAGCGAGCCAATGCCGCCGAAATACTACGTCGGCAAAAAAGTTTCAAGTTTTTTACAAAATCAATACCCTAGAGTCGTCTCTGATAACCCAAGTAGCTTTTGCCGCAGAGCCTTTAGACATGCGATAGGTGAATGAATTAAGGACGGGATATTCCCGGTTCTCTTTGGTGGCGTGCCTAATGAACAATTGTCCCAATCAGAGCTCTCACTGAGAAGACTAACAATGTTTTTTAAAATCTATGGAAGCCCCCAACAGAAGATATAACAGCCACAAACTTCAAATTGAGCGCTAGCATGATGATATTCCGATCCGATAAGATCTACTGTATTAGGATGCTAAAGTGAATATTTCGCCAAGCATTATAAAAATATGGCATAAACATGTGTTACTACTAGTTTTCTGCTTCTACGGTAAGTGAAGAGTGCTGGTGCAGGTACACATATTTAACGACCAGCAGATGCTATAAGTTAGTCGAAGGCACTTGACGCTTTCAATAACTTTTTACTTCTAAAATCTCCAGTCTCGAAGCATACTCATACCTACCACTGTGATTTGCTTTGAAAGCGATGTTCTAATTATGTCCGCAAAGTGCAACACCAATTTTAAATGCAATATAGTCATTTTCCAGTGGTTATAGATTACATAAAAATAAGGACATCAATTACTAAGAATTTGTCAAAATCAAAGACGTGTTGAATGAATCGCTAATATAGCATTCCAACATTGCCCATATTTCTAGCTGTTAGTTAGAAACCATTCTCAAATGCATCTGGAGTCGCCCTGAATCTTTTACGTGAGTGAAGCAGGTTGTGCAGTCTACATGGCCTCAACCATACTATGAAACTATTGAGTTGTGCTGCTGCTGTGTGGTATGGTTATACAGAATAACTGAGGACGTCGTATTGCCGAATTACGATATGCGGTCATGCAAATGCACAGATTATAGTTTACTGATCACTATTCGGGGAACACATTTTGTTTTGATTTTGAAATTATGCCATTATAACCTGGATCTCGTCAGCGAATTGCGCAAAAAACCGCAGATTAGCGACACAAAAACTGCTTCTCTAAGCTAGATTTATCATTAGAACCTACACATATACACCGATGCTTCGTTTCTATTTGCAAAATCAGTATAGCATAACATTATTTGTAGTAAATGTGAATAGTTAAACTAGACAGTATCTATCAAGCTTCGAAACTTGCAGTCATTAAATCAAGATCTTAGACCCAGAATGCTGCGGGGACCTAACTTACTACTGAATAGACTATAAAAAACCGCACACGACCGCAGTAGTCCCGAAGACCGGATCAAGTAAAATGTAAACGAACCACTTCACCTACCAGAGCCACTTTCAGAGTTCACAACAGATATTTACAGCTGATGTAAAGAATACTGATTACGTTATAATCTATTTTTGGCCAATAATCTAAAAAAACCTCTACTGTCTCAATAATGTAATGTCATCTATCATTAGCTACACGTTGTTCTAGACTCGGTCTACAATATTCGAAGACCGGCAGCCAATGGACCAATGTTAGAATATTTTCGTAATTATTAGTTCAATTTTCTATACACAATAAAATTACTATCGAAAATTAAGTAGTTAAAAAATGGTAAAAATGATGGTAGATAAAATTAAAAATGATAAAAATGGTGATAGATAAAACGCTCCTAACCAAATAGGGCGTTACAATTAGGTGAGCATTTGCTCTGTTTATTCATCGTCTGCCTCCGCCTCGGAAATCTTTGGAACAAATTTATAGATGTCGCGTACTCCATCGTTCTCATGCTCGATAGCAAGCTTAGCCAAATGTCCCATAATGTTCTCCATCTGAGTATCAGCGACGCTTCGGCTCTTACGTCCAAGATTATCAAGCCAAGCGATCTTATTGAGTAGAGCGTAAACGATAGCAATGACGATAACAACACCAATACTGTATCCCCAAACAACAACAACAGTGACAATGCTAACGTGTCCATTGGCAGTCTGGTAAGCACGGTCCATAGGGTCCGATATAATTACAGGTCCAGATTCCCATCCAAAAACACAGAAAAGTGTCGCCAAAACATCGACTCCGAAAATAGCAGCAACCAATTGCCAAGATGGCCAAGTCTTTCCACCACGAGTAACGAAGATCAACCAATTTTCGGTGAGAGAGATTTCCAAGAAAAGAATTTCCTGAACGTTACCAAAGTTCTCGATGATACCACCGTTAGGCAAGTACATAGAACCACGAACAACCCAAGTTCCCAAAGCCAACAAAATTCCAAGGATAACACTAATAATCCAAATCTTAGGCAATTGCCATTCGACAGGACGCTGCTCGAAATGAGCATTATCATAAGCCACCGCAATAGTAGCCAAATCAGCGAAAAGAGCAAGGAAAACAACTAGATCGGTAGGAACGGTCTCATTGATGATGACCATCGATGTAACAAGATAGATTTCCAAATGAAGACAGAGAGCAATACGATACTGAACATAAGCCTTCATACGCTGGAAAATTTGTCGAGCAAGTTTGATAGCAGAAACGATCGTTCCGAGACCAGGAGCTAAGAACACAATATCTGCGGCAGCCTGGGCAGCCTCAGAAGCACCTTCGACAGCAATACCACAATCAGACTTCTTGAGAGAAGGAGCATCATTCACACCATCACCAGTCATAGCAGTAAGATGTCCTCTTTGCTGGATCATCTCCACAACCTGGTACTTATGTTCAGGGAAAATCTCAGCGAAACCGTCAGCCTTCTCAACAAGATCGTGCTGAGTGCTTCCACTAAGACCACCGTGAATGAGCCTATCAGAATTATAAACCTTAGTTCCAAGGTTCAACATCTTGCAAGTTTCCTTAGCGATAGCAATAGCATCTCCAGTAAGCATCTTAACCGAAAGACCAAGTGTCTGAGCTTCAGCAATTGTCTGAGCAGTGTCTTCACGAGGGGGGTCAAACATAGACAACATTCCGAGAATAGTCCACTCCTCATCGTCAATCTTGACGGCGACACCAAGAGAACGGAAACC
This sequence comes from Babjevia anomala, assembly GCA_030580435.1. Lineage (NCBI taxonomy): Eukaryota > Fungi > Ascomycota > Lipomycetes > Lipomycetales > Lipomycetaceae > Babjevia > Babjevia anomala. The sequence goes on from JAKTSW010000144.1 coordinate 6,345, forward strand.
ACGACGAGCGAATTCAGAAGCCTTTGCCTTGAAAAGATCAGAAGTCTCCTTGGAACAGTTAGCAAGAGACAGGACAGCCTTGGGGGCACCCTTAGCACAAGTGTAAGTGTGTCCATCACGGGTACAAACAGAAGTGATACGCTTAGAAACAGGATCGAAAGGAGTGAACTTCACAGTCTTCCAACCCTCCTTCAAGATCTCACGAGCCTTAGGATATCTCTTAAGAGTAAGAATGGTAACCTTATCGATAGGATCCAATGACTTGGTATTGTGAGAAGACGCAAGAGCAGCAACTGCCATCATCCAATTAACATCCTGACCCTCAGTGACGTAAGGCTCACGAATCGTCAGTTGGTTAGCAGTCAAAGTACCAGTCTTATCTGAACAGAGGACATCGACACCAGCCAATGACTCAATAGCAGTAAGCTTCTGAACAATAGCCTTCTCATTTGCCAAGTATGCAGCACCGACAGCCAAAGTGGTTGTGGTAACAACAGGCAGACCAACAGGAACACCGACAATAAGCAAAATAAGAGCGTAGTGAAGCAAGTTCTGAGAACTGCCCTCAGGAGTAGCAATCTTAAGATGATGGAAGAAACCACCAATCCAAGCAATAAGAATCCAAGCAACAACAAGGACGAGCAAAGAAGTTCCAATAGAGTTCATAATAGCCTTGAAGTGACCTTGGTCCTCGGCACCCGAAACCAAGCTGGCAGTTTTACCGACGAAAGATGACCTGGCAGAAGCAGTGACAACAGCAAACGATTTTCCACGCTTGCATCCGGTGGTGTAGTATACAGTGTCACCCATGTACTTGTCGACGGCGAGGGACTCTCCAGTAATAGCAGACTGATCACAAGCAGCAATAGCATGTCCATAGTGAGCAGGCTCATCGTCTTCATCTTCGTCATCAGTAGCCTTGTCAGCAGAACTTCCACCAGCTTCACTAGCAAGCATGTTCTGGTACTCGGCCCATCCGTTCTTGTTATCGTAGTCACAGATCAATCTGCAATCAGCAGGGACGACATGGCCCTCCTCAATAATGCAAATATCACCAGGAACAAGTTCATTAGCCTTAATTTCCTCTTCCTGGCCATTGCGGATAACCCAAGCCTTCAGGGAAATGTCACCCTTCAAACTGGCCACAACATCAGCAGCCTGCTTCTCCTGATACCAACCAACAATAGCGTTAAGCAAAAGAATTCCAATAATGACACCGAAATCGACCCAGTCACGAAGACCGGCAGCAAGCAAGACAGCAAGCTCCATGACTAAAGAATATCTATTAGCACACTTACTCCGGCAATTGACCACGGAATGACAACAGAAGTACAAACTTACCATAAAGAATGGGTCCCTGGAAATACGACAAGAACTTCAAGAACATGTTCTCCTTCTCGGTAACAAGTTCATTCATTCCGACCTTCTTGCGTCGGAGCTCAACGTCAGCATTGGTCAAGCCGTGCACGAAGTCACTAGCAATCCACTCCTCAGGGACAACGAAGGCACCGTCATCCTTGCTGCCCTTTTTGCCACTTCTCCAGAAAGCGTACCAAGGCTTCTTGACGACAACGTCGTCGTCCTCCTCCGCTGCACCCTCGGCCCTGGGGTCCCGGTATGTCGAAACGTATCTGACAAGCGCAGTGTACTCGTCCAAATTCTCTACCGACTCCTGAGGCACCATATTCATTCTCTTCTCCTTCTCGACGTTGCCGTTTTCCAAGTCTCCGTTCATTTTGTCGTATTCAGGTGCCAATTGCTTCTAAGTGAAGAAAGGAAAAAGGGAATTCCCACAAAAGCGTCCAACTGAAATGCACTTGAAATTTTTTATCGATGGTTTTTTTGTTGATAGACAACATTGTTCGTTTTATACTATTCTGCAGTCCTCTTTTTTTTTTCGTTTAGTGTCGCTATCGGTTGTAGATTTTCGAGTACCTGGTCGTTTAATGTCAAGATACCGAAATGCCGCACTGCTAACCCGCCGAATACGGTTCGAACTCACAAAAGTGCTAATAAAGTCAGTCACGGAGTAGCCGAATACGGTAACGCGTTCGTGCCAGGAACCTCTGTGCAACTGCTGCAACAGGACTAGCAGCTCACAATTGGTCCGCATTAGGCAGTCTCGCGATTGCCTTCTACGTTTTAAATGAATTCTTGGTATCTAAATGCGCTTGCCTTCCAAAAAGCTTGCCTCCCACAGCTGTAACCCTGGCTAAACCGGTTTAGGTCATGACGTTTTGCCGAAAACTCCGAAGACTTGCCGTTTCGGTGGCTACTCCTGCACCACAACATTGCTGTTTACAGTATAGTGTGACTTTCAAAATTGCCTTTCAGCGAGTTCTGTGCCTAGCTCCAGTACCTCGAAAATGCCGACCTGCCGTTTTGCACCAAGTGCGGTGTAGGAGATAGTTACACCTAAACGGCCGGCTTGCCGACGTCGGCCTTGCTAAGCGACTATCGGCATAAAACACCGCAATCAAATCTTAGTGTACGTAAACAATACGCTACCACCGAACTGCGTTCTGCTGATGTAAACAAACCTTTTGCCGAGTCTTCTCCGTTCGTCTGGGCTTTAGCAGAGATTCTGCCTGAGTATTCAAGCTCGCACGGAATGCCACCGGATCGCGTTGTAGGAGGGTAGAGGGTACTGGCTGTATCGGCACGCCGACTGGCTTACGAAATCACACCCGCACCTACCGCTTTAACCGCTGTGGCCCTTGGGTGCACGTCTTGCCTTTACACTCTATCAGTATGGCTTCGACCGGCAAATGCGAGACAGAGCTTGCATTGTTTACTTCTTCTATTTTCGCCTGCGTAGAATGACAGATAGGCTGTCTGTCTCTGGCAAAACCGCCAACCTGATCGCTCAAAACAGCTCGTTCGCCCTGTCGGTAAGTCCAACGAGCCCACGGAGCATTGCGTAACGACGCCGCGAATAGGCAGCGAACTAGTCCATTGAGCTGTTGGCTAAAATGCGACTGACCGAGCAGCTAATTTGGGCTCAGAGAATACAATTTCAACAATTTGAACCGGTGGCAGTTGCTTGTGGTATCCGATATCACCCTGGATGCCCTGCAATTATCGAGGCTATTTCGGTTGCTATTGTTGTTTTAACGTTTTGGTTATTTTTGCAATGTTCGTATTTCATTTATTTTATTATTTTTGTATTTTACCATCTAGATCTACAATCCGTCATCTACAATCTACCATCTGCCATCCCATCTGCCATCTACCCTCTGCCATTCGTCATTTGCCATTCGTCATTTGCCATTTGCCATTCGCCATTTGCCATTAGCTATCTACCGCCGCAATTGCCACCAGCACATGTAAATTGCCATCAGCGTCTGCAACTTGCCTCATGTAATAGCAAGAAAACCGTAATAACCTTCGGCAGAAGTTTCAAGATACCCCTTTCAGGAGTGCGCCAGTTTGTCGTGGTAAGTGGACAGACAAGTAAAGGTGGCGAACTTTGTGCGTTTGCCCCGTGTTCGGCCCGCACATAGCGGAAAAGATATGAGGCAAAAAAGGAGTCGGGTCGTTTAGGGTGCGTAAACTTAAGTACACAGACGCGGTCCGGTAGCGGCCCGCCTAAGGGTGCACTATGTTCGTAGAATTGGGTGGTTAACGGCATAAACACGGAAACGTGCGCTAGAAACCACGGCACAAGACGCGTGGCGTCTGACCGTTTTGAGCCAGTCGCTCAGTTCGGCACAAATGACCATTTGCCCGTCTACCGAGATCTTCTGCAACTCGGCTGCGAGCCGACGGACAGGATCAACAGGGTAATCATATGTAGTCATCTTTGCTATCAGATGAACGAGCACTTGCCATCTAGCGGAGAAACTAGAGCAAGATTGGCCTCATGTAGCCAAATCCAACCAAACTCTTTTATTTCTTCGGTTCGCTGCGGTATGTCTAAGGTGGTGATTTTAATCGACAGCGAGAGTAAGACCGCGTAGAGACGGCGACAGAGACGGCCTCCTCTGCCATGGGTAGATCAGAGAAGGTTACCAGGTACCAGGTACCAGGTACTAGGTTGCTCTTGCTCTTGCTCTCGTTGGCCGGACGCATCTCAAGGGTCTGGTGCTGGAATCCCTTGGTCGCAGCAGCTGGTGTCAAGTGCCAAGTGATACGGCATTTTCATGATTGTACTGCTGCCGCTTTCTCGGCGTGGTCTAGGGGCCAGACAGGCTCTAGTGACAGAGAGTCTACAATGACATATTCTCTCTTCCGAAGGCGAGGGATATGATAAGCAGAGTTTGCAAACATGTCCTGCGTGTCGAACATGTGCAGGGCTTGTCTTGGGAATTCAATTATATACGCCGCATCGCTGACACAGAGCTGTCTTCTGTGAACTGCGAGCGAGCGCAAGCATGACCCTAATTGCAGTTTAAGCATCAAGTATTTCGTAAAACTCCAGATGAGTGGTCATTGATCCTCTACGGGATTCTGGATTCTGACATTCTGAGTTGCTGAGCCAACAGTGATTAGACAAACGAACCGCACGCAACCTGTCCTGTCGCTGTACAGTGCTGGAGGTAGTGCATCTTCAGATCCGTAAGCGCCATGTAGTTTTATGCATACACTGAAAACATCTAGCCAAGTCTTCGCACAGAGACTCTCCCTCCCATCGCTGAAACTTAACAGTCATCTAACAGTCATCACCAAAATTTACGGGAAACAGCTACAAATATTTTCCACTAGTCTTGCCGAAACCATCGTATAAAGCTGTCCGCCAACATTAGCGATTGTCGCAAATACAGCAGCATGGACTTTTCCGTACACATCCTTGAAGACTGAAGATATGAGTTTGCTATAACTTAAAGTTTGCTATTACATCAGAGGTTGATGTTGATGTGAAAGTCGTCATCGTGTGGTCATTTTCGTCCATACACACGTACTATTGGATTGCTCGACCAAAGCCACTTGTCCCATCGCCACACATCACCGGTGCCTCTCTCTAGCAAGTAGCTTTAGTCCATTCCGATTTGGAACCGATGAGTGCGATCCAATTTAAGGATTCATCAATACATATATATATATATATACTCTTGCTTGCAATTGTACAGTATCCCAAGGAGAGTTTACGATCTAAACTGCAACCAAACACGATCACGTGCCACAATCTTCAAAATCTGAGAAGGTAAAATTCATCGCCTAACATCCAAATTTAACTGTCAAGACATTATCTTTCTGGCAAAAGAGCTTGGGCAGGCTACCACCGGTGTAAGCTCGGAATCGGAAACGTTCTCGTCTCTCGTGAACTTGTTAGAAAAGTTTTACTGATGGTGTTATATTTGCTGAATGGAGACGCCAATTCGAGAATAGAATACTCTAGAATTACTGGCAAATTGTAGCATTTACGTTCAACAATTGTTCTTTGGCTTCCTGTGGTCGATTAGAAAACCCAAACCCACGAGATCAAAGCAAAGTCAATTCTGCACTTCAAAATGCACGTCTACGCTGGGAGCAGCATTTTACGTTATCTACTTTCCTTTTTGGGTTTTGTATTAAATTTATCTAAAGGATCTCCGAATTTGCGAATAATGGGTGTCTATCAACGTATCGCGAAAACGTCCACACATACTAAGTCATATATAGCATTTTGGTTAATAACGCACTTATTTTGAGGTGCAAGTTTGCGTTCTGAGCCGGTGTATTCCCTATGACGATGGTGCAAGTGATTGAGTCATTTCGAGAATGGGGCACACGAAATGTTGCTATGCCACAGATGCACATCGTAAATGGTGCGATCATAGCAGTTCAAATTCTAGTCACGTATTTGCTGGCCTGCAACGCAAGGAACAAGGAGTCTAAGCTGTCTAATAACTAGGTTCCCAGAAAAGAGACAACTAGCGAAAAGACAGGCTACTGGTGGAATTACTTACCAGTAACTGTGGTATTGGTGTTCCCCATGTAAATCTCGCCTTAATGCAGATGGTCAACTTTTTACGTTCGTATTCTTTTGTTGAATCAGGTCTGATCTTTACGTCAAATGGTATTTATCTAGCTTCTATGGCTACCCAACTAAGGTTGGATGATATTCAGGAGCTTCTTATTACCAAGAAGACGCAGTCTCAGAAGTCTTGAAACCACTATATACATAGATATAGATGAGACCACGGTCTGTCAGCTCTACACCAACGATATCGCACATGGAACCGTGAATCCACCCATCGAGAGCCGCAGCTAAAGATATTCAGATTGCATCCTGTCATAGACCTCTTGGTTATAGGAGGTGGAAGCTTATATGCATAGAATGATGCCCTTACAAAGCAATTATGGCCAAGCAGTAATCTTCAAAAGATATTGAATCATGACGGTCTAGGCCGGATCAACTGCGAATGATGAATTTCTTTTGCGCTTAAATATAGATGGTTTCAGTTAGCTTTCGTGTGTGCCAACTGGTGTATTGTCTCCATCTGACGATGCCTCAGCTTTATTTTCGATATTTTGTGTTGAACTATATAATAAGAGCTTTCATTTCAGAAAAAGCTTCTTTCTCTTTTCTAAGTGTTACCGGAGTAGCTATATTAGCTTCGTGAGGCGAGTTAGCAAGCATCTCCATGCTGACTCTATACCTCTGACATATCGTCTGTGATTTCCCATATCTGACCTATAGCATTCAAGGTGAGATAGTCCTGAAAATCTTAATGGCATATATGTTCAGACGATGTCTGCAGTTCTTTGCACAATGGATTCGACATATTCCTCGCATGCGTCTCCGAAAAAAAGAGCATCGATAAAATCGGTGAGGGCCTTTTAGAGTTCGAGAAGACACCTTGACTGTCAAAGATTTGAAGAGCACTACTATACAGTGAACCATGAGCCAATTTCTTCAAAAAGAAATCCATATCCAAAGAAAGTCAGATGTTTCGTCAGCTATTACCATAAAACTTGTGAAGTCGCTCCAAAGCATCCTTGCCACCATTCAAACTTCATCCAAAAGGATCGACTGACAGACATCGATTGGAATAACTCTACTCTACTTCAAGGCATCTTAAATAGCAATTCACGTTCACTCATTTAGTCGTAAGACTGGCAGGTCTGCGAGGTAGCGGTGGTCAACTGGAAAGCAATTGTTATCGGTATCTCCTTTGCGTCGGAAGTAGATGATCATGTAGTTCGAAAAATGACCTTCAGACTACTTTCTTGCCTTCTCAGCAGTGTAGAGACTTTTCGATTCTTTCACAAACTGACCATATTTTCAATTGTCATATAACTGCCTGTTTTGGATAATGTTCTCGAAAATATCTCCGTCCTCGTTCCAGATATCGACTTCGTGACCATTTTTCATGTGAGTCGTTAATTGTTTCCCCAATCTCATACGCTTGATGAAATTGCGAAAAAACCTGTTCCAAGCTTGTGAACTTGTTGCAGTTGACAGCATCTAACGAGTAGAAGCGACTTTAATGTTGGACTCAGCCGCCAACGATCCAAACACTTTTCGGGCGTAGCTATTATCTTGTATGTTGCTGACCTTATTTCTTTCTTTAGAATGCATTTTTACTACCGTACTATAATTTGGAATTCTCGTAAGCGGTTTAACACTTTTCTTTATTTCACGCCGTTAACTTCAACCACTGCATCAGCATGAAAATTTCTTCGGAGATTCAATCTGTACAATTCGGTGAAAAATTCCAATAGACTACATTTCTGCTCTCCCAATTTTAACTTCTAACGATATGAATTCAGCCTGTTAAGCGGACCACCTGAAGCAGAACAAAGTCCGATCTGCAAACTGATGGCAGCAATCTTTGTCATAAAAAATGAAATTTGACTGGATAAAAATTCTTGTTTTCTATATAATAGCTCTACTAAGCTTAACATCGACACAATATAGACGAAGGCGATATCGACATATTCGAGATGAGTTTACCAACAACGTCTCCCGTTTGCAAATCCACCTCATCCGGGCATCCTTGCTGGCTAAAAGGAGCAAGTTTGGGTCTTTTTATCAAGCTTAGTTCGGATTAGTGGATCCAATAATACAGCGTCTTCTTGCTCTTCGGAATAAGGAGGCTCCGATTTGACCATGAACATCTTGTTTGATGCCATTGTACTGTGGACATAACTGTATGTCTTCTTGTATCGGGCTTCGACCTTAGCCTTGTATTTTTCGTAACTTCCTTTATCTAGAGTACCAAAGAGATAATCGGAGTTAATAATGATAGCCTGAGCTCCCTTTTGACCGAAACCGAAAGATGTAACAGAAGCTGCTTTGATACCGTCAGTCTGAATACTTCGATTAGGAAACATTATGAATTCAAATTGTTCAAATGCCTTGTCAATGTTGTCGGCGTTTCTATTACCAGGGACTAGACCCGTATTCAAGATCTGTAAAGCACCATTCATCATCCAAGCACCAGCAGCACCCTTAGGATGACCAGTAAGGTGCTTTTGAAAAACAGCGAGTAACGGATTTCCTGGAGACCTGCCAAGATGTTTCATCATAGAAGAGATAGCGATAACTTCGTTCTTGTCGTTTGCCACTGTTGAAGTACCATGAAATGAGGCAACACCAATATCATCGATTCCCAAATTCCAAACAGCAAGGGAGCCGCGTATAGGAGAGATCTTGGGATCTTTCTTATAGAATTCATTACCCCATAGCCCTAGAGCTTCCTTCTCTTGCCTAGAGGCTTCGCTGTAGATATGACTAATGCGTTCTTTCCGAAACGAATTTTCATCAAAATCTCCAGCATTTTGGGACTTGATTGCAGCCACCTCTTTCTGAAGAACTGTGACCTCCGATTCTTTCCAGTCTCTGATCTGCTTGTGGCGTTGATTGAGTTGACGACGTCTATAGGCAATATTAAGAAGCGGTGAAGGAAACTTGTTTAGATTATTTTCACGAGCAGTAGTTAATATTCCTTGGCCTGGTGCGGGTACAGATCGCCCGATTTTGTCGCTTGCGATAGATGTCATGGCGACAATGCCGTATATTGGAACCCCCATTTCCAGGGCAAGCTTAGCTGTCATAATGATCTGAATACCAGCTCCATGAGATTCCATAAATCCATCTCGAGTACTAGTGCTTGGCCGGGACATCTCCGCTGGTGTCCGTCCTCTAGAGAACTCCTCTTCAGAGCTGCTGGTAGCTTTCATGTTACCAAATTCGATAGAACCCTCTTCTTGAAAGTCGTCATAACCGCCTACTAGGCATACCTTTGCCTTTCCTTGCAAGATAGTCTCGCAACCGATATCAAGAGACTCAACTGAGGTAGCACACGCTCCAACAGGGGTCTTGATAGGACCTGAAGATGATAACAGAAGCATGTTAACCCATGCACTCATTGTGTTAATAAAGGACTCTTGTAAAACATCACTTTGGACAGGTTTATCCAAATATCGATCTCTATACATCGCACGAAGCGCAGTCATACCACCCACTGAAGATCCAGTACAGTTACCAAGTTCAGATACATGAATATATTTGTAAAATTCGTAAGGATCAGTCACACCAGCAGATAATAGTGCTTCAACTGTACAGACCAATACATACAGGGTGATCGGATCAACTTGGTTGATAATGTCCTCTGGAACACCGTACGTCCTGGCGTCCCAGCCAGTCGGTATTTGTCCAGCAACAAGCCGATCAAATTTTATTGCTTTCGGAACATAGAGGATGGAATCTTTTAGTAATCGTATAGTCCACAATTCACTTCCAGGAATTTCAAAAATCTCAACTTTATTGCCTTGCTCACGCTTGAACTCCAAAGCCGTTTCTTTACTAGCTTCAAAAGGCTCCAAGTCTTGCTCAACAACTATCTCTTGCAGAAGCTTTTTTTTCTCAGGATCGTAACCATCGAATAGTTCAGATTCGATCAAACGGATGCCCGAATGTTGTAAAATATACTGCTCATACCTAGACTTGACCTCAAAGTCATCTACAGGATCGTTAGATTTGCTATCCACCCATCCCGAATACATCTTGCCCTTGATTTGTCCGTTATAATGCTTAATCAAACCCATAATCCATGCCATCTCAATGCAACCTTCTAGAGAAAAGCTACCATAAGCTTCCATTTCCCATCTGGTTCGAGAGTTTCCCCAAGGACCGATCTCAGCAAAACCGGTGACTACAATAACTTTCTCTAAATCCACCATACCTCGAAGATCGGATAGCCGGTCGAACGCGCTATAATCTTTCGCTATGGGAAATTCAAATTTGAGATTAGCTCGAGACATGATATTGCAGCACTCCCGCAGGATCTCCGATTCATTTCCAATAACAGTTATGCGATCGAATGTTTTCTCTAGAGATACAGCTCGCCGAACCTCAGATATTTCAAGAAGATCTGACCTGATAGCGCTCAAACGGTCCTTGAGGTTAGGAATATTCTGCATTCCACCATTTAGATCAGCCCAAACAGGTTCCAGTTGGCAGAGATCCCCAATAGCAGGAGACATGAGTCCTAATATATTGAAAGCCATCTCCTGCTGTGAAAATGTTCGTACACCAACTTTCTCGATACCTTCTGCAATATGATTGTTTTGGTTCATTAAACCAGTACCACGCGTCCATCCAATAACTGCTCCGCAAATTGTCAAGAAGGAACTCCATGATTCAGAATACCATCTATTAAAAAGGCTTTCAAGCCCAAGTTTCGACTCAGAATAAAAACCATCTGAACCAAAGAGACCATGATTTGGAGAGAGCGGAAGAATCACTTGGGCTGGTCTTGTTTCATAACCACGAGAGGCTTTCTGCATTTTGACAGCACCAAGTAACCGAATGAGATTAGTGAGCATGATGCGATGAGCAAGTTCAGATTTGGAGTCCAAAATGTCAATTTCGCGTCCAATTTCGGAAACCGCTGCAAATGGAATGATGAAGTCCAAATCCCATCCTAGTCCTTCCTTTCCAGAACTAAATATATATTTGACGAGAGAATCAACATCTTGCTTAGAGCCTATTTGTCTGTGAGTATATCGTAGTGTCTTCTCTTTGCTAGTAGAATTAGAACAAGACAAACCTTGGTTGAACGGAACAACGATCAGTGTGCTTCCGCTTGCACCATACTTTGCATACATTGATTGGTAGTATTCGGTGACCTCATTGGAATATCTTGATGTAGTGACCACCACGTTGGCACCACCGGACAGTAGTCCCTGTAAAACTGCGGCACCGATCGAACCAGCACCGGCACCAGTCATGAGAGCATACTTATGTTTAAATGTGAGACCGGACTGTTAAAATGGTTAACAAACGCTTCAATTAAGTTCACGCGCGTAGCAAATATCAAGCTACCTTAGCGGCCTTTTCCAGGCATTCAAGATAGACACTTGTAAGAGCTTGGTTGTATTCCCAACCATGGAGATTCTTTCTCTTCAAATGTATGAAGGGGATTATTTCGCTGTAACTCTGAAATGGTTTTTTATGTTTCGTAGTAGATTTGAGTCCCTCGACTGAGGCGTTGAGTCTAAAATTCAAAGAACCGATAACATCCTCATATAGATCTTTTATCTGCAGCCTAGAAGTCTTACTGATTCTCTGCTGCTGTTTGATAATCTTGTAAATTCGACTTAGATCAGAATGGAGCTTCGTCCGTGTTCTATTCTCAGTGACTTTGCTTCCACTTGCCATCTCTTTTACATATTGCTCCAGCTTTCCGACAGAAGACCTTGGTATCTCATCATATTTAAGGACACCATTGATATCTATTATGGTTTGGGGAGACGTAAGATGCATAACATCCTTGTAGACGGGATCGACGCCTAAAGCATCTTTGCAATCGTCAATAAGCTGCTGTCCCAGTAGCTTCGCCAAAACGTAAGGACCACCTTTAGTGTCAGGACAATGGTCAATTTGATACTGCATGAACTTCAACAAAGTGGGATTAGACCGATTCATGAGCGAGATACATTGCGAGACATTCTCACGATTAATGACGGAGAGTCTTCCGAAAATAATATCGTAATACAAAGAAAGAGCATCTTGTCTAGCCCAATTCCAAGAAGAGTCGTAAACACGAGCTTTCAAAGGAGAGAAGGAAGGTGTAATTCCGGAAACATAGAACTCCCCATGCTCAGTATTCCACAGATCCAATTGTTGACGAAGGGCATTAGATATATCTTGTTCTCTTACAAAAGATATATCGCCTGATCGGATATTAACGTTTAAATATCTTGCGAAGAGTTCCATTTGCTGCCTGACGAGATCAGTTTGTCCTTTTGTGAGCTTTTCAAATGCGGCAGAGTCAATTTGGATTCCAGCAGATCCTACTCGAGCATTAGACGCAGCCCCCGACATAAGAGTGATTCCAGCCAAGGAAGCGTAGTAAGCAGCGACAGTATCGAAGAAAACTCTCCCATCGGCTTCGCTGCCAAGACGGGCAGCGGGTTCCATAGTAACAGCTAACAAAAGAATAGAGTCCTGTCGTCCAACTGGAAAACCATACCGGTCTCGTAGGTATTTTCGAACAGAAGTTATATTGAAGCCACCGGACATCTTAGAGGAGACAAGACGATTAACAAGGGAAGAAGAATGCTTACCAAGTTGGCCCCTATAGTTGACTTGAATAGAAGCCCCAAGCTCATCGAGGGGAATTTCTTCTGATTTTTCTGGAATGGAATCGAATTCTTTACTCAGATCGCCTAGTATTTCATTCTGCAGTGTCGATTTTCCGCCAACAAGATCTTTGATTGTCTTTGAGAGAGGGATTTGAACTAGAGACTTTTTCAGTTTCTGAGCAACAATACTTTGCAAGACAGTCACAGCTTTGACTGGTTCGTCAGTCATCTGTTCAGCAGGCTCTGCAAGCGGTGCAGCTGTAATTGGAGAAGCCACAGCCGCGGTTGCGGAAATTGAGATAGCGACTACCTGTGAGGCAGCAGGAGATATATCACTGGTCGGCTCGGTAGTGTAATATATCTCCTTTGTATCCCTCGAGTGGCAGAGCACCTGACGCTGTAAATTGAGAGCGGCATCGAATTCCCCATACTTCGCCTTCAGCGTTCGCTGCATCATACCTGCTAGAGTGGGTGATGGCCCGATCTCAACAACTCTCTCGGATTTTATTTGCTGCAAAATTACATCTTGAGTCTCAATCCAGCGAACTGGTGACGCTAATTGATATGCCAACAGTTCAATCAGAAGAACATGTGCAAGTTCCTGCTTGGTTTCGGTACGCATGTTGAGAGAAACAGGAAGCAAATAGAAGCATAGTAGTTAACAGAAGCAATTCCATGACGGCAGAGGAACAATATAATATATATGAGGAAATAAGAAAAGGGCGAAGCGAGATTCGAAATTCATCGAGAATTACTCTTCAGTTGGTGTGGAATAATTCTGACTGGGGACAAACTTAAGATTGGAGTCATCAATATCCAATTACTTTGGGTCCTGACACGGACCATATTCTTGCAGATTCGACTCAACTGGGATAGTTTGAGCTGAGAATTCGTGACTCCAATCCCATTAAACTTTCAAAGTAAGCAAAAATCAGCTGGAATATAAGCCACCAAATTGTTTAAACCCAACAGTTGAGCTAAAGCTTTCGATTGACCAGTTTGAAACGCCAAGCCTTTCAATGAGTATCGCATTGCTACTCCAACAGTTGACTTTCACTGCTAATGTTGCGACTTACATCTGTCAGAAATTGCAAAATTTGATCCCACAACGAGTTAGTACGACATTATCTCGATACTGAAAAAGAATTCGACATTGGTGTTCCCTCTCCAAATCAGTAGCTTTTGATAAATAGGATTCCAGATATTTATTACAGCCTACTTATTCCCCTTCCATATAGTTACCTCTTTACTCTCGATAGCCTGTCCGTATCGTCAAGACCGCGACACAGATGGACTTTTTGAGATTTAGTAATATATGAACGAATATGCTTTACACAGCCATACAGACGCTGTGGCTGGTGGAACACATTTGGCGGACATTGGAACCAGCACTGAAACTTTTCCCCGGCTTTATTCCGAACTATGGGAACACTGTCTCAGACTATATCGTCTCCTCTCACTATTTTACAAACCGAACAACTTCTAGCATATCGAAAAATTTACGAATGCTATGCCGATGTTAATATTATCTTGAGTTTGCGCGTACGCCAATGTAATTAAATACACCTCTGTTGAGATTACAGCTCTATAGCTTCAGATCAGTGTCCTCTTATGCTGGACCGTGAGGATTAGTAATCGTGTTTTTTCGGAACTCATCTCCCGGTAATGGCTTTAATAAACTTGCACCCATGTCTCTCTCTATGCGACATTGATCAAGCATCTCATATGTGATATTTTCCTCAAACCTGTCCATCCCCTCTGAAAACTGCATCATCATTCCAGCTGATAAATTCCAAAGGGCATGACAATGAAACGCCCATATTCCGGGACTATCAGCAACCCACTCAATAACAGCATAGCCGAGTCTCGGGACAGTTACTGTGTCTCTTCGAATCGGATTATCTAGATTAAAACTAGTCGCATACTCCGGAAGCCAAGAACCGAGTCCACTTCTCTTCTCAGTGTACGTCTTCAGAACCCAGAAATCATGGCCATGTAAATGGAAAGGATGCGCATTCTCATCTGGATTGTTAATAACCAGCTGAACAACGCTTCCGTATGGCACATCTACAACTAGCTGATCACCACCCCATTTACGTGTATTCTTTCGAGCACTAACAGTTGGAACAGCAATTGTATCTGATGCATTCACATAGCCAAGCTCCACTTGTAGATTCGGGGCACCAATAGCTGGCATGAACGATGTCCTATTAATGAACCCAAACGGTGCAAGATTCATACGCTCCAGCTGCATGTTTTTGACCGTAATCTTGTATTGAATGTTCGCATCTGGTACTTGCATTGATAACACTGGCTTAAGATTGACTGAGCTGAGGTCGATACAATGCTCCGGTGAAAGTATCTCATCCCACCCTTTAGACTTAGGGAGCTCTCCACGAACACTTCCGATTAGACCATGCCAGAATTTCATTACTCCTTCGTTAGCCTTTTCATAATATATCAAACCCTTAAACTCAGGATCCAAAGCTAGATTGCGGTGACGAAAGCAATCAGTCTGGATCTTGGCTCTAATAAAGACTGAACTCTGTGTAGAATCAGCTTCAATTATAGCAGAATATCTCTGCGCTGGAGAAAGAGGATATAATGAACGTCTGTTTTTTCAATCTCTATCGAATCTACCTCGACATCGTTTAAAATATGGTCGTCAATAGAGAAATTAATCTCTGAAAATGATGAAGCATTCAGAATTCGCAGCCTGTACCGTTTCTTGGGTTCAAATTGGAAAGCTGCCAGCTGGCCAACACGGTTGGTGCATTTCTTACGTCCTGCTTTGGTCACACGATCGCAATTTATCACCCCCTTGCCGTTTATCAAACCGTTATCCGGAACAGGCTGTATAGTGTTTCATGTCAGCACGACCACGTACCAAGCCCATATAAGAAAAATACAAACCTCGAAACCACTACCCTCTCGTGATAAATATGATAAATACCACTGGAATGCTTCTTCGCCAGTCTTGTGATAGTGATCATGTAAGATAATCATTATTTCTTCGTCGTAGTCGCGTTTCAATTGGTAATGGTCATTATCCTTGTCGTAAATTACTAGACCGCCAAACATTCCATCTCCTCTTTGTGTAACGTCACTCATCACCTAATCGGAAGTATCACGTATTCGGAAGAGTTTTTGGAACCTCGAGATAAAACACAGCATCTATTTCATCGCCACTACAATACAGTCTTGTATTTCACTGTTTTCTGCTTCTTCAAGTGATTCTGTATCCTCT
>JAKTSW010000145.1:0-21931 GCA_030580435.1 Babjevia anomala
ATAGTATTCCTAAGCGTATTGTTTTGCAATTAGGAGCCAAATATTACGGAGTTCATTTAGGACCTGCAATGGTTCCACAGGAAGAGTCTGATCCGCGTGTCCTACTCGAGCCTAACTTTTACTATGCGCAAGAAGATTATTTAATTGATTTCTGTCAGAAATATGGGATCGGATGGAATACCACCTTACCAGGACCTATTTTAGGAGCAGTACCTGATGCTGCAATGAACATTTGTTTTCCACTTGCTGTATATGCAGTAGTTCAGAAGCATCTCGGAAAGCCCTTGGAATATCCTGGCGATATTGTGGCCTGGGACGCTGCCCAATCTCTGTCCAGCTCTCAATTGAATTCCTATCTTACTGAATGGATAGCACTAACTGATGCAGCTTCTAATCAGATCTTCAATGCCGCTGATGACAGTCCTTTTACGTGGGGAAAATTTTGGCCGAAATTGGCGCGCCGTTATGGCATGAAGTGGACCGGTCCTGATACTGCTAATACAGGAGAATTCAGAGAGATGACCACTAGCTTCGATCCACCTCCGCGTGGCTTCGGGCCGCCTGCTAAAATACGATATAAGTTTACATTCACTGAATGGGCAAAAGTTCCGAAAATACAAGAAACATGGAGAATTATTGCTAATAAATATAATTTGCAAAATAAGGAGTTAGAGGATGTAAACAGGGTCTTTGGATTTCTTGACGCATCTATTCTAAGCTCTTTTTCAACTTTACTTAGGTAGATAAGCTATTTTTGTCACTTTGCTGCTACTATCATGTTTGACTAACATAACTAGCACCACGAAAGCTAAACATTTAGGTTTTTTTGGGTCAGTAGACTCAAATGAATCCATTCTTAGTGTCATGGAACAGTTTGCAGAACTGAGGATGATTCCTCCATTGCCTTAAGGGGGTACAAAAATTAGTTAGTTTGATTTATTATAGTCAATTGATAGCTGATGTGGTTTCGAAGTTAAGACCAATCGTCTCTATTCAGATAAACGTTGAATTTTTATTTGCAGAAGTGTTTAATACATCGTAAGAACAAATGCAAACCTGTTTTCTACATCTTGGCGTCCTTCCTTTTCGATCTGCAAGGCATAGCTCCTCAAGCACCGTTCGAAACCATCTAGAACAGGGAAAGGGGGCTGCTTATGCAAACAGCACAATATAAACCAAAAGATTGGATGATAGAGCAAAAGCTACTCATTATTATTTGGTATGGTTCTAGTAACGTAAGTCACCACGTAACAATATTTCATCTCCAATTGGACAATCGGAGAGTCCGGGTTACCATCACCGTTTCGGAACTGGTTCTCAAAACTCATTAGACTCCCCAGCTCGTGCACGATATTGAAGTAATCTAATTTGGGCTGAGAATTTCGCGAATTACGGATGCTGCTCTCGACTACGTGAATTAACTTGAGGCGTTTATCCGAGAAGGGCGCCGCGTCTATAAGGAATGACTGACTCTCTATGCGGTCTTTGCAGCTTGATTCATTCGCATAATTTTCCACTTTACACATACCTATTCATAAATATTACTCAATTATTGTTAGATGCGATCACACCGGTAAATAGCAACAAAATGAATCAAATTATCCTTCATTAAGAATATGCGTGAACAATGACAAATCTTTGCCTGGAGGGCTCAAATTATTCTTTTAACACGGCAGGCAGTGCACACTAATGACATTTTGAGAAAGCTCTCTGGCTATACAATTTAGTAAATCCAATAAGAATGAGATAAATTATATGCTTTACACTGTCGAGCGATCTAGTGGGCGCTCTCTTTAACTACTCGAATATTTATGGCGCTTCGCTACTCTAACTTGTAAAAACTCTAAATTGTAAGAAAATAAAAATTTCATTCATTCTACTATAAAACTATAAAATATACACTACAGTTGTTGAGAAAGCTGATAACGTATTTCCAATTCATATTATAATGATAAAGACCAGACTAAGCAAATTTAAATATAGCTGCTCTTCCGCATTGACAATTTTTATTTCGATTCGCTGTCGTTTATAGGTATAATTTCAACTGGCTCAGGCTTCTTCAAGCTCTCATTTCTTGGATTAGACGATTCGAAGATATCATCAAATTCCTCCAATGCCCGTCCTTTAGTCTCAACAAAAAGGAAGTAAATGAAACCGGCCTCAAACAGATCCCAAAATATGAAGAAGGCATAGAACCAGTATTTAATATTTTGCATTGCGACAGGAGCGGCAAAAGTATTGACAAAAGTCGCAACTCCACCTGTAATCTGAAAGATGGCCTATTGCAACAGATAAGTCAAAGTGCGTAATAAGTTTAAAAAAATATACTCACCATTCCTTTTGCTCGCATCTCGTTACTCAAAACCTCAGCAGGATATATAGGTTGCATGCTGGTAAATGAGAAAGCAAAGGTACAACCGAAGATATAAATAAATGCTATACTCGCAGTCGATGCAGCCTTATTACCGTCATTTATATACAAGGCCGAAGTTGCAGTAATAACAACAAAACACATTGACATGCCAATAGCTGATCCAAGTAACATCTTACGTCTTCCGACAATGTCATGGAATCTCGCCCCGGATGAAGCCGCGATCCATCCTGTGAGGGCGTAGACAGCATTCAGAAGCAGCTGAGTGCTTGTGCTGGTGATACCAACGGCCTCAACCATAGTCGGAAGATAATAACTCGATACGCTGAGTAATGTCAGTGAAATTTCGCTACAGTATATGAAGCACGCATCTTACTTGTTTCCCGAAAACTGTCCAAACCAAGCCATAGCTATGACTAACATGGTACGGTATCGCCTTCCCTTAGTGTTGATCAAGACCCTGATATCAAAAAAGTCTCGTAGATTCGTCATGCCTGCTCGCTCAAACGAATCTTCGACCTCATGCATTTGTAACTCGACAATAGAATGGTTTGGATCTCCATTGGCATGATATTTCACAAAAATAGCTCGAGCAGCACCATGCCTTCCTTTGCTCACAAGCCTAAATAAAGTCAGCTTAACTCATTTCGCAATGATAAAACATACGAACCATCTAGGTGATTCAGGACACATCCAAATACCAATACAAACAATTCCAGGACAAAGCATCTGTAACCACAAGGGAAGTTGCCAGGTCAGATTGCTCCCGGGGAAATGAATGTTGGTCCCGTAAATAGAAAAACTAGCAATGATCGAACCCATATAATAAAGTGTGTTATACATTCCTGCCACAGTGCCTCGATATAATGGAGGTACAATCTCTACGAGATAGAGACAAGCAGCCGTGTTGGCTATTGTGACGAAAAATGCGAGCAAAAATCGAGCAGCAATAAACTGAGCAACTACAGACAAATAAATTAAACAGTACCACCAAGCCTAGTAAGAACATAAGAAACTTACTTGTTTTTGATGTCACTATAATGATGGCAGATACGCACACCCCGAAACAACCAATAAATATGGTCCATTTACGGCCGATGTAATCTGCCAACCACACGAAGAACGCACCAGCAATCTGGCCCACCTAAACAAAATCAATCAGTTATATTACCGAGATGCATCCATACAATCAAAACCATTACATAGTAGATGCTAAAAACCAGTCCAGTGCCAGTAGCAGCTCCGCTCAAATGGAAAAAGGTCTGGAACTCATCCAAAGCATTGATACTAGCCATCAAACTACCATCGTATCCTTGCATAGTTGAGCAAAGATATATCAAAAGACAACATCCATATAGTCTCAAATATCCAGGTCCCCATGGATTGGGTCGATTGCTGGTCAGAGCGATGTTGATATCATTTGCCTCCGTGTTATTATTTGGTTCTATGACGACGTCAAAATGCTCTATCTCGGGCTTTCCATTCAAGCTCAAGTTGGAATGTTGCATTTCCATTATGAAGATGATATGTTAGGTGGCTTAACTGTAACTTCAAAATATCGGGGTTCCAAACGTCGGTTTATATCTGTAGTCATTTCTGCGACTGTCTTCAGTTTTTCTAGCCACTGAGCAATTACCGCGGATATTCAAGCATGAGCCGTGCGTGGGGTGTGGAAAAAAAAGCGGAGGTTGCGGCAAAAAGGGCGCTGAGACAATCGGAAACTACCCCAGTTTGCGCATCTCCAAAAAGCGGGGTCCAGTTTGTACAAGCAATGTCATAGCTCTCGCCGATTAATCTCAACAAAATCTTAAATATTATTGGAGGGTACTACTTCAACTTCGGGCAGATAACGAAGCGCCTTCTTTCGATCAAGTGGAATTAACCCAGCTCCACGCCATGCGGATGCGATACGACAACTGCCCTTGTAGATTACATAGAACCGATAGCGAATCCGGTCTTGTCCATATTACTATATTTGGACTAGCTGTTTACCCCGCATCCGCTAACGTAAGTCACCGTGTAATCATCATAATCACGTAATCATCAAGATTTTTTGACCACTCAACCTTGTTAGCCTCATTACACAACCATGAGAGACCCTAAAAACCGGAAAGCTGCTGAAAAAGAAGCATTAGTGATTGAAGCATTAGCTGGAATTAAATCTGGTAAATATAAGTAAGGATTTGAAGCGGCACGTCAACTTAAAATTAACAAGTCAACTGTGAACCGAAGACTACGAGGACACCTTTCACGCGCGACTGCTCGAGTTGACCAGCAATTATTGACAGACACAGAAGAAAAGACGATACTGAAGTGGATAAAACAGCTTACAAAGTGTAGATATCCTGTTAGATACGAATTACTACGAGAAATTGCCCACGAAGTGCGCTTAGGTCGCGTCGCGTCGGTCAACACGCTCGAAGAACTCGTTAAATATCCGCCAATTGGTCAAAACTGAATCCCACGGTTCATACAACGCCATCCTCAAATAAAGTCTGCTGTTGGACGAGGAAGTCAGAAGACTTATAGAAAAGACTGATCGTAGATATTGCAACTTACAGTCTATAACCAAGATATGTGTAAACTTTTACAATAATAGAACTCTGTAGGGAGAACAGCAAAAGAGGCATAGATAGTTTCCGAAATGAAGTATAAGAAAATTACGTATGATCAGACCATGTGGAATAAGAAATACCGAGTTCTGTCATGCTTCATCTAATGAATCGCAATTGTATTTTATCTTCATTAGTAGCATATATTCTCATGCATAGGTGATTTACGTCTAAAGTGCAACAGATTAACAGATCAACCTGTAAAGATCATTATGCAATCGTCCCAGGATGTATTCTATTGCAATCACAAACGGGACTGCTTTCTGGTCTGTCTATTCTTTGTGTTTTAGGGATCCACTTAACTGAGTTAGGATGCATTTCAAACTTTGATATGTTTAGCTTGCCGCTCCTGAACTATAGGTGTCAGCGTACATGGATGGATGTTATATGCTCATAATAGTTTCTGTGCCCCGCGGGATTTCCTACAATGATATTTGTACAAGAGATACATTCTCCGAGCTAATCATTTCCTGGCTCACGTTGCCTTGATGGCCCCCACACGAAGAAGAGCGGGGTTGCCACGACTGGCTACTGTACTATTATCGCTATTATTTTTGCCATGGCTACTATGTGCTACTACAACTGCTATTTCTATGGCTACTACGGCTCCTATGGCTTCTATAGCTTTTATGACTTGTCCTTTTATTTTTGCCTTTTAATTGGAGTTTTAGCCGGTCGAGAAAAGTCTGCAGCGAATGATGTAGAGAGCTCTGTTCGCGAAAAAATTTGCCTTTGGGAGACACTTTAAAATCGTCAGTTTCAAAAAAAGTTTAACACGATACCCGAGGATGGGCGCCATCGGAAGAAACAGAAAGATGCTTACACCTAAGGCCGTTGAATTATGTTGTCAGACATGTGGCATCTGGAAGCCGGAAGACTGGTATCCGTCTATTTGTAGATAATATGCCGTACAATGGACTTTCTTCCGATCCCACGAAAACCCCGGTTGCAAAAATCAGGACTTGGAGAATGGAAAGTCTCCTAGCTGCAACAGGGGCGAACCTTAATTGAGAATTGGAGCAAAAAATGCTTAACGTAAGTCACCGTGTAATCATCAACCGCATCAAACCACAAATTCAACGCGTCTTCTGTTGCACCCTGCATTCTGCTGGCTGCTATTCGTAGCTGCAATATTCCTGATAGTGACATTGCTGCTTAAGATTTCGAGTTTGTCTGAGATTTAGAATGTTTCATGCCGCCATCAACACCCCCCAACATTATAGAACGGGTCGCTTCAACTGTTAGCTATGCTTGTGATCTTTCCACAACGTATAACAAAAATTTTCTATTGAAGCATAATCTTTCAGGATATCGTTCGGGTCACATTACACTGGTACTCACCTAATTTAAGCTGACCCTAATTGCAATCGAGGGATTTTCGCATTATGCCACCCGCTATTCGTAATTATATTTCAGTATGACACCAAATATCTCTTGAATGTTCATTCAACCAAAACACGCTGGTCGGAATCAAGTTGAAAGTTCAAGTTCTAAGGAAAACTATAAAACAATAAATAAGTCAGATAATCGCACAAATGACATACTGCTTAAGTTGAACCTGGCTTTAAGCCTTTCAACAGAATACGCTAAGCCTAGGGTTTCTGGTTGAGCCGAAAACAGGTTTACCTGTTTTGTTGGCATAACTTGTCGACTACATTTGTAACCTCCATTCCGAAGTAATAATCGGGAGACAGAAATTTAAATCAAAAGAATTTTAAATGTCTAACAATACAATATAGAATGCATTAACTTCACTCGTCGGGTAAAATTATATGATATGCAATCATGCTTTTTCTGATCCCCCCACTCTAGTTCCTCAATGAGACCATTCTTATGCGTTGTTGTAAAGCCTGCAAGCTGCTAAAAGGGAGATTTAATACGAAATTAGAGCTGTAATTAAATCCGAGGAAAACAACTCCGGAAATGAGGCAGCATATCAGCTTCAGCTAAATTGATCAAAGAACATCTCAACGTGAACGCCGCCGCCATTCGCGCTGAACTGCTAGAACCAGGACACAATTGTTTGAGAATGGCAGAAGAAAACGTTGGCAGAAAAAAACAAAACTTAGGGTGGATTATTCGACAACTTGTTGAAATTGATATTTGTTCTGAAATTTGGCTTTCATCGGGTGGTGTCTGTCACTGTCACGACTCATAATCCTGTTAAACTAGTTTAGTTGGCCTTTCTAGAGTTGCCTCCGTGCTTTCTGCCATCGTGAAGCTCCTATTGAACGTATTATTCGTTCTCCAATGGATGTTATGGAATTGAAAGGCACGGCAGTACCCACATTAATATGTCGTTAGACGTGGCGAGAAAGAAAATTGCTAAGTTCAAAAACGACATTCTGAGTGCAAACAACATGGACGAAAACCCCCATGCGCTATATTATTCATATAATCTGCCAGACACATTGTGATTCTTAGAACAAAAGTGGAAATTAATCCTGGCTGTCAGGAGTGAGTTACTGATGTGAAGTTATTGGTGCTAATAGATTAATCCTCGAACTCTTGGTAAAGGAATGTCTCCGCAACTCCAAAGAATGCATCAGTAATTGGTCGTGATAGCCGCTCCGACGAGATCGGTATACGAGCATCGTGATGTTGAGTGACTAGAGAAAAAAAGTCTGGCCATTCAACACGCTACTGAAGACAACCTATGTCAAAAAGGCCGTCAACGGTCGTATAGATGCAGCCGCAGTCAATTGCTCAATAATCGAGTATAAATAAAAATTCAACTATTGATTCTTCCATCTCATACTTTATAATTGACCACCTTATACTTTATTAATCCTTGAGTCGCTTGACTGAGCAAATTTTGACCGCCAACTTAAAGAACGCATCGTCAACTTCGCTATTACCGATGTAAGGGCATGTCACAAACATATGGGAAGTATGATTGACAATATACGAGCACGCCACGAATGTGACTTCTGTTAAATATTCAAAATTACTTCAGCATGGCGAGGAGCAGGATTATTTCTTGCTGACTTTACCAAAGTGCTTCGCTATCTGCCAAAGAAGCATACACTTGGTAGACCGACAGTATCGCAATCTTGTGCACTCAAAAGGCATTGATCTGTCTTTCTAACGAGCTCTTCTCCTGACCTGAGCTTGGACGACTATACAAGCAAATAAAATATTCGCGTGAGATCTGGATTTTAGAGTTAACATCAGTCGTTGCGTCGGTCCCTGTCACGTAATGCAACCAACCAACTTACCCTTTCATCCTGTTTCTCTAATAACACAATCACCATGCGTTGTAAAAGTATTCAAGCCCTCCCAAAATAAGAAACTTTTCCTTGAAGCATTGGCTAGAATTAAATCCGACAAATATGGTTCAGCTAGTGAGGATGCGCGAGAAGAAAGTTATTTATCTACAACTGAAAGGCAACCTCGCGTCAGACTCTTCAAATTAAGCAGCAATTATTAACAGAAGTAGGAGCAAATACATTGCTATATACACGGCTTCATAGATGCAGATATCCTATGACTTACACATTGCTGCGGAAATTAGCCTGTGAAATTAAGACTAGAATGGACGAGGTGAAGGACAACGGAACAGCACCTGCAAATTTAAAAGCTATAATTGGCCAAGATTAAGTTCTCCGGAATAGAAGTCAACAGATGTATGAAGCAACAAAAAAGAAGCGTTATACGCGTGTTTGACGAATTCGAACTATCCTTTAAGCAATTTAAATTCGATAAATCAAACATTTACAACATGCATGAAACCGGATTTTCGATCTGATCTATGGAGCCGCAAGAGTGGATAACAGGTGTCGAATGCGTATGTGCGAACGCGCTTTCAATTCATTTGTAAGTCTTCAAGAACGGACCTCTCTCCTAGGTGCTATCTCAAAATCTTTATAAACGTTGGATTCTTAAACTGATTTGAAAAGGTAAATCAGTTCACGAGTCTTTGATCCTTTAACGCGAAATCGAGCAAATGTTCAACGCGAGTTTGCAAGACATCTAAATGTTTCGGCATTTTATATGTTAGTTTTTGCGTAGAAGCAAGAGCTGACGATATGTCACGGAAATCACGTTGCACGTCAGCGAAAATGTTTGTAATTATTTTTGATGAAGAGAAGTTATATTAAAAGACTTGCTAGCTTTCAAGAGTTACGACTTTACGTCTTCCAGCTGACATAATAATTCCCTAGTAAAGCAATCGCATTTCAATTGATCTCTATAATCCCATAAACATAATTGCAACTTGGAAATATGAGGAGCAAAGCAATTAGGTTAATTTTCTACTCGGACTTATTAAGTTGAGGCTGTAGAAAAGGAGATGAAAAAGTTATATTTTGTATAAGGTGTATAGAAAATTTACCGACTATATGACGAGACTCCAAACAATGAAGTTGGGGTATCTTCATATTATGGCGAAATCAGTATCGGTAGGACTTCTAATCTTATAACTTTCAGCATTCTAGATTAGAGTCAAAACAAAAAAGATTGGCAACAAGGCAATGAATGCTAGCAATCTATCAAATTAGACGGATGAAATTTTATCTTTAGGATTAAAGTTATTTGGTGATTGTCGATGTTTATGTCTCCTGTAGATACGTTGATGATAGAGTGGTGCTTTGCAGGCGTCATAGCCATCGTTAAAAGATTGTAACATTTTTCGAAACTAGCATTTTAAAGTACGTAATATGATTTGAGATGAGAAATAATCTGAGCGGTACAATACGGATAATCAATAAGAGAAATCGTGGAAAGCAGCCATACCACAAAACATGAGTGTCATTAACAACTAATATTATAAATTTGAATTGAGTTTAAAAATAACTTGAATAATAAAGTATTTGCAAGCGTTAAGATTAAAGTAATCCTCCCTACAATGATTATCAATTTTTATCACGTCTTCTGTTCTCAAACAGCTCGTTCAATCTCAGACAGATTCAACTCTGTTTTGACCCGTTTTCTCAGTTTGATCATTTCGTGAAAGAAAATCTTCAAAAACAGGTGAATCTTCAGAAACAGGAGATTTAGGGTCTCCCTTAAAGAATTTCTGCTCAAATAACTCGTCAATTTGTTCCAGGGTCAAGCCAGATGTTTCCACGTAAAAGTAGTAAATAAATGGAACAAAAGCAAAGTTTGTGATAGCATATATCAGGTAATATTTCCATCCTATATTTTCGACCCCGATAGGGGTGACAAGAACAACAACGTAAGCAGATATCCAATTTGTGCCTGTAGCAATTGCAGAACCTTGAGTTCTGAAGCGCTGAGAATTAACTTCCGCAGGATAAAGCCAAGGAATGGCAATGAAACTGAGACCGAAGACACTAGCATAACCAAATATGAAAGCAATGGCAACACTAGACCAGTTTTTCCCACCTAGAGCAACTCCAATAGTAACTAAAGAATAGCAAATACCTTGTCCAATTGATCCCCAAAACATAATTTTTTTGCGACCAAATTTTTCTATGTAAATGACAGGTATAACAGAACAAACAAACAAATTAATTGTGAAACAGCCTGAAATGATTAAAGCCATGCGATTAGTCATCGAGAAATACCGGCTCAAAAGAACCGGTAAATAATAATTGACGACATTTATTCCTCCGAACTGTTGCATGAACTGAGTCCCGGCACCTAAAGTAATGCGCCTGAAGTTTTGCATCCGACCATTGCGAAATATATCGAAAAAGCCATAATCATTTACAAGTTCCAATTCATGTTGCACGTGGACAACGATATCGTTAGTTATCTCGAGAACTTCAGGTGAATCACGTGGTAAAGAAGCAAGTCTGGCCAAAATTGTTTGAGCCTCGTCGACTCGGCCTTTATAAACTAACCAACGCGGTGACTCTGGCAGGCAAAGAATAAGCGAAAACGTGAAAAAAGCGAAGAAGCATTGGAAAGCCAATGGAAACCTCCAAGCTGCATCTGAATCAGTCACGTATGTGAAGGCGAAATTAATCCATTGTGCCACAACAGAACCCAAAATGTTGATCGAAAGTTCTAAAATAACTAATTGACCCCGTCGATGGGCTGACGAAGTTTCTGATTGCCATACTGGAATAGTAGTAGAGTTCATACCGTTGCCGAGGCCAGCGACAAATCTGCCAATGATCATCTGCGGGATAGAGAAAGAAGAGGCCTGAAGAGTGCCACCAACACTTAAGACAAGACAGCCAGTCATGATTGTTCTTCTACGGCCTATCATATCACCAATGAAGGAACCAATAATTGCTCCAAAGAAGCATCCCAGATCATATGTGGCCACAATTTGAGATTGAATAGTCGTATCGGGATAGCCAAAGGTAGCCAAAAATCTTTCCACATTCAATACGCCACCAAAAATGCCTTGATCATATCCAAAAAGTAGGAAACCAAAACCGCAGGCAAGAGCTATACCTGCAGAAAGAACAGTGCCTTGCAAATTCTCAAACATCTTTGAAACAAACTTTTCAAAAAGATTAAAACGAGTCTTAATAGCGAATTTTAGGGAGCAACATCTCACTTTATATGCCCTAAGAAATAACGAACCGGCATCATCCTCGTTTTTGTTTCCTAGAACAGAGAAATGGAGATCTGTCAGGCTCGGCACTTGCTCCAAATCAAGCAATATTTCCTCAGTGGCTCCCCCCACATTTCTGCGAGTAGCTTTTTCGGGAAGTCGTCTAGTTCTCCAGGCGGCTTTCAAAAATATTTAAATCACGAGTTCATAATTTCCGAGGACAATACAGAACTATAGCAACAAAACATACAATAGGCACTGAGCGAAATAGCCGAGCGTAGAGGCCTAATAAGCTCGGCAGTTAATAGTTTGAGAGAAATAAAAAGGCTTATCTCCTGGCCTAGTTAATCTTTGAAGGCACTGCGCTAGGTATATCCGATTTCGCTAATTTTTGGCGAATGTAGCCTATTATGGCATAGACGCAACTCTTTTTTACGCGCTAACGTTGATCTAACTATATACGTTATTTAGCTATGACGTATTTTACTCCACTCGAGTCCCCACAAAAAAGTATAGCCTTTATTGATCGACTGTTGAACCCTGATCCCTCCAAAAGCTTCGACCATAATGATTTAATTGATTAACTTATTCGGATATCTCTGGAGAGAGAGCGTCGTAAACCGGAATAAAAGCAGCCATAAATTTATATAGCCTAAACTATCTCAACTATTACTATAACGTTAACTAAGATTAACAGCTGTCAACTTCAAACAGATTAGACAGTACATCTAGCCTCAAGAAATGGTTACAATGTCAACAACTTGCGAAGGATGTTATGTATGCTGTAAAATTAGTACTACGTAGCCATCAAGATCTATTTGTTGATACCGTTTCAAAATCCTTCCAAGTAAATAACTTACATGTTGGCCAAATTCAGCTATCGCAAAGCATTTTTTCTCTTTCACAACGATCCCTTCATGACGTTCCAGTCGTTAATACACGCGGGTTATGGTGCAGCAACTTGCTAACTCTACAATTCTTCCATAGGGAATTGCTCCCCGTAGAAGAAATGCCATTGATTGATCCGATAATGGTGCTGTTTGATTAATCTGTTAAGTCTAACATCGCCGACAGGAATTTTGCGACAGATTGTGGCTACAATGAGAACAATGACAAAATTCTGACACCAATCATCTGGTCTGCAGAACTACATAAGGTCAAGAAGCTCAACCAGTAACGGCACTGTATTGCGTAGGTGTGTTTTCCGGTCGTTTTGTATCAATTCAAATCTGCCAGTATGAACGATGATATTGAAACCAGTTCCTAAGCAGCTTTGAAATTCTAGTAACGTGTCACCATATAACAATATTACCTCGCTAAAATATGAAATTTCCAATACCATACGATTGCCAAAGTTATTACTTTCTAGCAAGTACAATACAATCTCTAATTTCTACATCATCGGATGTGTCTACAAAATCTTCATCATCGGAGCTATTTTTTAGTGAACTTTGAGATCTGGCATTGGTTTTCTTGGCCTTTTTGTTGGACCGACTCGACTCTGGGTGTCTTTTTCGGCATCCAACACCCCATCACGTAATTTCTCAATAGTGATTAGTCTTTTATCCTTCAAAACCAATCTTTACCCTTTTCTATGTCCCTTCTCTTATTCAGCAAGTTACGTAGTGCTATCGTCTGATATTCGTGGAGTATTCGACGTGTAGACTCGGCCTGTTGCCTAGGCAAGCTCCTGGATGAAAAGATCTTGTCGGTGTTTTCAACACCATCACTTCCTTTTGCAACTCAAAACAAGCTCTCTCCAATGTGCCAAGTCCTGGAGATGAGCTAGTCAGAAATACGCGTTCATACACCTCCTTTGTGGGCACACAAGGAGTAGTTTCCACAATCGAAACTTCATCCTCTGGCTCATTAGTTAAGTAAGAAGCGCCTTTTTCCTATTTGAATGGCATTACTGCTGCTCCTCGCCAGGCCGCGCGACATTTTTAGTAGTAACACTCCCTTCTCTTGCTTCAGAATGTGCCTCCAGCCATTCTGCTTTCTGAATTCGCGCTAGTTGCGCTTCATGAAGAGGCGTCAACGCTGAAGTCAATGCCATCTTTACTGCTCCAAAAATGGCAACATCCAGCGGCTGTAGGATATGCGCAGTGTGAGGAGGAAGTATCTGGAATAGACAGTTGACGTGTTAATTTCAAGCCTCTTTGCCGCTTCGTACGTACTTTTATATTTGCCAGAATTTATTCCATTTAGTGCCTCAATAATTAAGAGACACTTAGAGTTCAAAGCTGTTTCAAAAATGGTGTTTGATCCCGACCGAATGCGTTAATAAATATAAACAGAAAATGTAGATCAATTTAATCACAAACCGGCCCGATTACACGAGGCATATGCTGGACAGGGTTACGAGTCCGAAGTTGGAGACAAATGCCGCTCCAGTAGATAAGAGTTTAGATAGCGTGGCTGATAGCGTAAAGCGAGTTAACTGTATTGGTAATACCAAGCAACGGGAAAGCGGGGAAATTGCTGGGAAAGGAAAAACTGGGAAATGAGCCGTAGACCACAAGTCTTGGGAAAACAAGAACCACACGGACAACAGAACACATACGGGCCCCAGACATCTAGTAGGCGATAATTCAATTTCCTCACTCATGATCATCACAAAACAGTTCGTTTCTGTAGTGCACTTATTTAGCTATAGCTGTTGTCTCGAAAGCACAGAACTACTTTCATTGATTTGTTCGCAATTTTTGAATATAAGTATAGGCTTCGCAGGCCGATAAAATATGTTTCCTATGCGAAAATACCACCATCTTGAAAATTGTACGCACGACAGCTACTACCAGATGTAGATTCCGAAAAAAGCCTTGAGGCGAACTAAGCCTCCAGTTAATTAACGGATATTATAACTTGAACCGAAAGACAAACAAGCACAAGGCGAAGGGCTAGTTTATCGCTATGACTTGGCGCACTGGTTTCTTCATTAGTTCGCTGGAGAGATAAAAGATCACGGTTTTGGAATTTCACAGCTGGAGTCCACCTAATATACATGTAGATTCTGTGTCGGCCGTACCTGAAACTATCATTTTTATGCTGTGAAGTAAATTACCAAAATTCTCCGAACTAAGCGACCTACTGAAACGAACTAAATCCTAAGGAATTAAATTGCGGGGAAATTTTGACTCTAACCTCACTTGTTGCATAACGGAACCAACCCCCTACTATTTCATTCTATTTCTCCAATGACATCATCACCATCCGTCTTAAAAGTCTAAAACTGATAAAACGAAAGCCTGGTCCTTGATGTCCCCAATTCTCCATAATGTTCCTAATCTCCCTAATCTCCCTGCTTCTAGTTTACTCGTGTACTAGTAGAATTCGGCATACTTTTCTATAGAGTCCAGTTGGTAAACTAGAAATTTCTTTGATGCCATTTAATTTAAAATTCAATCAAGTATGTATGCTAGCTTTCGGATCCGGTCGCGTTGGCCGCCGCAAGTCTCCTCGCATACAAAAGCTACGCCATGAGGCTACTTTCTGGACGATTGAGACTTCTTATATTCTCGAGATATCAATGCCCGTAAACGTAGAACAGAGGATGACATATAATCTACGCTGTCGTTCGGATTGATTCAGTTCTGCTGGTGAAACCGCTGGACAAAAACCTTGAAGAGTCAAAAGCACCGTCAATAGCAAGACCAGGTTTCGATTCCTCGACTACCTTTCAATTGACGTTAATGATGGTAGAGTTGTCTCGTCACATAAAAGAAAAAATCCAAAATATGGTAGTGATTTAATTGGTAACGTTCTAGCATGCCCAGACCTTGAGATTCTCAGACCGTAGTTTTGTAGACTCTTTTCCCCAAGTTTCGATTTTCCATACTGAAAATTAATGCACACTTCTTTATTATATCCAGGCGTATTTAACCTCATGTCACTATGGCGTAAGGTGGAATAGCTGAAATCTCAGAATATAAAACTGTGACGGAGGCATACCGTTTGGGAGTATCGGACATACTCTAGGTATGATTTTCGATTTCACCTGGGAAATGCGGAGTAACCATAACAAAGTTTAATTCTCTCAAGCTACATCAGGAGTGAAAAGCCGTAAAGTGCGGAGAACATATAGCAAGTTATTGATAGCGGTCAGTAAGGCCGACAACTTCAGGAAGCCTTGTCTTATCCGTGTTAATTGTAGAAGCCTTAAACAAAGAATGCGGACACCCCTAGGCAAGTACATAATAACGATCTGTCGAACCGAAAGTCTCCACTCTTGGTGAAGCTTATCGTATCTTGCGAGATCCTACTGATGAGGCTTATAAATACCCCTCTGATTCCCGTCGTAAATACAAAAGATCTTTCCACCGACCCTTGCTATTATATATTTGCAATCTTTGTTGCATTATCGAGTAAGGATGTCCCAAAGAGAGAAAGTCATGGAAAATTCCGATGACGGTAGCCTAGAACAGACAAACGAACAAAAAATTGAGCATATTGAGCATGTCTCGGGAGCTGCGAAAGAGGTGGTGGTGCAAGGATCAGAAACTTTCAAGGCTGCTCTTGAGAGAGAACCACCGCAGCCGCGACACAAGCGTATGCTTCAACTCTATGCTATCGCTTCTATTACCTATTTTTGCTCGACTTTGAACGGATTCGATGGTAGTCTAATGGGCAATATGCTTGTCATGACTCAGTTTGATCGTGAATTTGGTGCGACGATAGTGGGCATCAAAGCAGGCTATATTTCAGCCATGTATACAATAGGCGGAGTATGTGCTCTTCCCTTTGTGGGCCCGGCTATTGACACCTGGGGTCGTCGTGTTGGTATGTTTATTGGTTCTTTGTTGGTTCTTTTTGGTACTATTATTGAGGGTACTTCGAATCTTTCCGGTAACCTAGGTCAGTTCTTGGCCGGCAGATTCATATTGGGATTCGGAGCCAGCATTTCTGGAGCGGCAGCACCTATATATGTGGTCGAAATGGCCCATCCTGCTTATCGAGGTATAATGACTGGAATGTATAATACCTTTTACTATGTTGGTGGCATTGCAGCAGCCGGGACCCTTCGCGGTGCAGACAATTACGCTGGCAATACCGCTTGGCTCATACCTACCTGGGTGCAAATGGTCAGCCCTGCTTTCGTCGCCCTCTGTGCTTTTTTCTTGCCGGAATCACCACGATGGCTATTCACGAATGGAAAGCGGGAACGTGCAATTGAAGTGATTACTAAGTATCATGGTCTCGACAATCCAGATAGCGTCTATTTGAGCTTGCAAATGGAAGAATTCACAGAAGAATTGAACTTAGACGGAGGCGATAAGCGATGGTGGGACTATCGTGCCTTGTTCAAGGACCGTGGTTCACGCTACCGATTAATGTGCAACTTGGTTTTGTCTGTTTGGGGTCAGTGGTCCGGCAATGGGGTTTTATACTTCTTGCCAGCTTTTATGTCAACTGTCGGAATTACAAACCCCGTGACAGTGCTCGATCTCAGTCTAGGTACTTCATTTCTCTCGTTGATCGTCGCTATGACCGGTGCCACGTTTGTGGAGAGAATTGGACGTCGCAAACTTCTTTGGAGACTTCTACTCGTTATGTCGTTCTGGTGGGTCATGGTCGCAGTCACCGCTGGGATCTTCAATGAGACTGACAAACAGGGAGTAGGTTATGCTGCTGTCGTGTTCCTCTACGTATTTAGTTTTACATATTCTTTTGGAATTACACCTCTTCAATCACTGTACCCGGTCGAAGTTCTTTCATACGAGCAACGAGCCAAAGGCATGGCGTTTTCATCTCTGGTAGTCAATGCTGCGCTTATCGTCAACCAGTTTGGAGTACCGGTGGCTGTCCAAAATATTGGATGGAAGCTTTATTTTGTTTTTGTCGGTTGGTGTATCGTCGAATCGGCCATAGTTTTTTTCTTCCTCGTAGAAACTAAGGGCCGAACTCTAGAGGAGCTCGACGAGATTTTTGCCGCGAAAAATCCACGAAAGGCATCTCTCGCGATCAAGAAACTTACTCTCGATGCATCTGATAATCTCATGAATGTGGAGGAATTTAAATAAGGAATGAGGTTCGTTTTGGCGTTGAGCTGGGTCGATAGCGGATATGAAGCGCCGATGATAGCTCCGGAAGGCAGCTCAGCTGAAATGTCAATATTGTGATTTTTTCTAATCGTCTCGGAAGTTTCCTTATTAGCGAAACTGAGCCTCATTTTATCTGACAGTAGTAAAATGTGAATTTCTTCACATAGTATAACTTGAATTGTCATTGATTCAATTGTGATTTCAGATATTTCCTTTAAATGGCTTCTTTTTATCAAATTTTCTGCTAGATGAGTGAGGGTATTTCTTCCCGATATCATGTTTTGTTTAGGGCCGTACCTTCTTGTGACGTGCGTAGATCTCAGATTGGGGCTCAAATGACACTAGTTCTGCAGCCGATGGTCATAGGTTTCCTGTCGCCAACTTCCGCGCGGGTCTGGCGACTGAGAGAAAATAGAGAGCCTTAGACTTAGCAGAGGTCTGAGCAATCAAGATTTCCAAGTCCAAAACGCTGACCGAGCCGTTGCTGAAACACTGCTATGATGGGTGCAATATCAAAGAGATAGTTCGAAACAGTTGAAGGATAGATTTTATTATTTTCGTCTTTCGCACTGGTTCACTAAACTCAGAGATCTTTTTGGTGAGAGGTAGAAGGAAAGGGGAGATTTTGTGTGCACGAATCGATTTATTTTGAAAGATCAGTCCTAAGTGATTCCATGGAAGCCACAGCCAAGCGTCATAACTACTGGCACCATAAATCCTAATATAAACATTACAGCGATTCTGGCTAATAGCCGGTAGCGCGCTCATACGAAGGAACCGTATGAGCGTTCGTGATGTAAGGTATATCGCTCCCACCATGATGGGTATAGCTCATACTGGCGGAATCATAATTGTCGAATACTAACAGCTGGTGTGGATTTTTACCTAACGTTACCCACAAGTCACCGATAAACATGCCAGGAGTAGCTCCACCGAAGACGGTGTCGAAATTCCCATATATACTCAACCTCAATTTCTCGGTAGATAGTGACAGAGGCACCCATATATGACCTCCAAACACAAGTTGACCGCCGCTAGTCCATATCCAGTCACATAGATCGTTGGTTGGGTCATCAGTGACAAAAGTAGCATATCCACTTTCCTGAAACGGGATAAGCAAGTGTAAAGTAAGTGGTACAAAGTCAGGTTCAGCTCTTTTAATCAAGTCAGCAACAAGAGCCTCGTCGACGAATCGTCTGACAACATTGGTTGAAGAGGATTCAGTGTGAGGTAGTGGTAGTGAAGTTGTGTTGATGAAGTCTAAATAACTTGGATTTAGTGGTATTGCATAGACTAACTTACATTCATCTAAGTTGTAGGCGTTCGATCTATCGTTACATATGTGTCGAGTGAGTGAGTAGCTCAAACGCGTCAAATCATATGCCTATAGCGTCTTTAGTTGCGGTATACATCCTGCAGGCTAGTTCAATTCGATCTCAATAATAGTCTTACGGTAGTGCGTGAATGATGTTGAATGAACCCTAATACCCGATCATAGCCAACTGTGTGCATAGGCTATTTGTCACAAAAACTTTATCTGACAAGATAGCCAGATTGATCATATATTTCACTTCAAATTAATTTTTCTTGAGATTCAGATCGTAATTGCTAATTAATTCTAGCAGTTGCACGTGAATAAGTGGTTTTTGCTGGTCTATTGACGAGTTGATTTGAAGCAAGCTGCGACCTCAGATCGCGCGAATTATGTTTGCTTGATTCTACTCCAGCTAATTCTTCAACGACTAGCTTTTCGTCTCCAGGAGCTTGATAATTTTTACGTTTTATGGTGGTGTTGTCGTTGTCGAAGACGTAAATAGGGTTAGTTATACTCTCTGTTGGTTTCCTATTTGCTCTTCTTCTCTTATCATTCTTGTCTCGTTCTCTGGTGTCGGCAACAACAATAGTTCCCGTATAAGCTATTATTTCCTTTTCACTGACAGCTCCTTTTGCCTCTAGCTGCTTTCCGGGTCTTTCTTCCACCTAGTGAGCAGATATCAACAGCGAGCTTGATAATAAGAAAATAGAAAATTAGAATTTGGTAGAGGCGGATATGCAAAGTACACGAGAAAGATAGACAAAAAACAAAAAAGACTGCGAAAGACAGTAGTCATTCACCTCTCATGCGAAACCCGATTTCTACCAGTCTGATATTGCCAAGGCCTGACCATCTTGGCACTTCGCAGAGCCTATTGGAATAAACTTTGTGCTTAAATCTCAACTGCCATATCCAACTTCATGTTGTGTAATGTAGAGTTTTTTCCTCACCCGAATAGGTGAAATGAGCTATACTGCAGAACCTCTCCCGTCGGTTCACGTAATCGCCTGGAAGCAGAAAACATGTTGTCAAGCCGAAAGCGCTGCTGACGATAATATCTATTCCACGCTGCAGCGAATTGATCCTGGATCGCGAAGCCCTAACCTAAATGGAGGTAATTCCATATAATTTACCCAATACTCTAAAGTCCGTAGGGTTTGCTAAGAATTGACCTAAAACGTGAAAACCCTATTCAAAGATGTGTAACCTAAATTCCCTTCCATGCAGA
Source organism: Babjevia anomala (assembly GCA_030580435.1). Lineage (NCBI taxonomy): Eukaryota > Fungi > Ascomycota > Lipomycetes > Lipomycetales > Lipomycetaceae > Babjevia > Babjevia anomala. The sequence continues at coordinate 20,040 of JAKTSW010000145.1, forward strand.
ATCTCGAAATGGAAAGATATACGGGCAGAGCGCCTGGCTAATTTGACTGGCGGTGGAAGTTTAAAACGTCCAGCGTCCTCATGGAATTGTTAATTGTTAAAAATCAAGGCCATCCTATCACTAGACTTGTCAATATTCTCGCACCTCACTTTCCCATCAAACAAAAATGTCTTGTCCCGATTGCTTCAGTGGCAACATCCACGCTGGGACGCCGAAAGGTCGAATAAGCAAGCTGCACGGCCTAGATGTGTATATCGCCGAACCAGCGCAAGGCATTGCTGTGAAAGGGATCATTATCATCATTCCCGATGCCTTTGGCTGGGAGTTCGTCAATAATAAGATCTTGGCAGATCACTATGCCAAGAAAGGTGACTATAAAGTGTATTTACCTGAGTTTATGAATGGTGCGTATTACAAAAAGTTCTGGTCAGTTCTCAGGTGGACTCATATATTCTGCTATTGAAGAGGTATGCTTTGGCGCGAAAAATCCATGTAGCAGACTGCTGTGCTACGACGGGTTTAGTTCGTCTTTTCATAGCAATAGAACAACAGCCACCTTGGGTTGGAACAGACTGCAGAGATATTTTGGGGATTAGATGATGCTGACTTATTAAAACAGGACGAGCGGCTCCCGTTTGGACGATCGAGACAATTCGAAATTTGATAAAAAATGACGGCTTGTCAGACTGGCTCATGAAACCGTAGGCCCTTTCACTTTGGCTTATCTAATGACATGTTAACACTCTATATTAGCTATCACATTGGCCGTGCAGTCTATGCAATGGCTCCTTTCATTATGTTCAATCGCTTCAGCAAATCCTGGCCAACAGTTAAGTCGTTCTTCGCAGCCGTACGAGAAAACGAAGGTACTAATCTCCCTATCGGCGCCGCCGGCTTCTGCTGGGGCGGCAAACACACTGTGAACTTGGCCCATGGTTATGAAACTGCGAATGGCAAGCCTCTCATTGATGCTGGGTTTACTGGCCATCCGAGTATGCTTGTGATGCCAACCGATATCGAGAAAATAAAAAAGCCGGTTAGCTTTGCGATTGGGGACAAAGATATCGCGGTTAGATTGCCCATGATTGAGCAGATTAGAAAGATTGTGGAGGCGAAGGTTGATGGAGAAAGAGGGGAGGTGAAGATATATAATGGTGCCGGTCACGGGTTTTGTGTTAGAGCAGATCATATTTTGAAAGATGTGGAGCAACAAGCGACTGAGGCGGAGGAGCAGGCTCTTAGTTGGTTCAATAAGCATTTCAGTAATGTTTCTTACTGAAAGATTTTGAGTGATTTTCGATTTTTCGTTGTTTCAGTATTGGACCTTAGCAAATTTAGTTCTATGTCGACGCCAACATGATCTGCTAAAGAAGGATGCAAAACTTCATTAGTAATGCAAAAAGGATTTTCAATGTGCAAATATGTGACCGAATTTTCAGTAGCTAAGTTGATAAAGTTGGAATCTTCACTGCCTTTATAATTCATAAGTTTTTCCTATTTTACCGTAAATACTTGGTAGACGTATCTATAGTGCTCATAGGAGCGATTCTAGGCACGAAGTATTCACGAAAATCTTCCTGCATGTAGCGAATATTGTGTGCGAAAGCACCTATCAAATGTAGATCTTAGAGCTGGTACTAGTTAATAATATGATGACAGTTGCCTATGTCGCGCAAGCCGTGAATTCTACTTTGGCTGCAAACCGCTTTCAATTATAGGGACATTAGGGACATTAGGGACATTAGGGACATTAGGGACATTAGGGACATTAGGGACATTAGGGACATTAGGGACATTAGGGACATTAGGGACATTAGGGACATTAGGGACATTAGGGACATTAGGGACATTAGGGACATTAGGGACATTAGGGACATTAGGGACATTAGGGA
>JAKTSW010000146.1:0-21823 GCA_030580435.1 Babjevia anomala
TTGTTAACGCCTTCTTCAACGGTCCAAAAATTGCAACATCAAGGGGTTGGAGCATATGTGAGCTATGAGGAGGGAGTACAAGAAGCTGAATATTTTTCTGCGTGCAATATGCAATGAAACTGCCACCTATATGACTACCATGTCCATCGCAAATTAGAGGACGCGTTTTGCCATTTGCCTTGGCCCCAGTCTGAGGATCAAAAACTCGTACCAACCATTCATAACCATGAGCATTACTTGTCCATCCTTTTTTATTTGCTGAAAAATGCCAATTCTCTTGAAGGGATCGAGGAATCCAATCTGACGCGTAATTTACGCCCTTAAAGATGACAAAAGGTAGGATGCTTGTTCCATCGGCGCAGATACACAGTTGACACTTTAACTTTCAGCTCTCGTGTAACCGCGTGGCCTGACTTATATTTGCCGGATTCAATGCCAGCTAGCGCTTCAAGGACTCGAGTTCTTTTTTCAGTCGCGTTTCGGCTTTTAGGACGCATATTGGCGTGTTTTTGAAGAAATGAGTAGGGAAGGTCAAAAAATACATATAATTACGCCTTACATATGAATACGCCACGACTGATGTTAGCAATTGTGCACTGCGGATCTTAAAACCTCTTAGACATTAATTTGGCAAGTATTTAGATCTTTTTAATCTGTTGGAAAAAGAGAGTACAGCGTTGTTGGATAGGTATCAATTTATATTACCATTTTCTGCACCTTGCTAGATGGACTTCCTGGTTTGATCCTTTACTGACGTTTACTAAGAAACACTCAATTATCAGGTCACGCATACGTTGATAATATCAGTAACTTATACATAAGAATCAGTAAATTTTTGTCTTTTTGCTGTGTCTCAGATTGTATAACACGAAGTTTTGAAAATATTCACTATCATCAAAGCGAATGTAGGTTATATTAGATCAAATACGAAAAGAAATACATGAAGTAGGACAACTAGAGTAGATATCTCCCTGGTAGGTGCGAGCAAACCTTTGGTTAATTCATAGGGGTAAAAATACTAGTCCAAAAGAGCAATTAAAAATGATAGCGTAAAAACTACTCCTCTCATGAGATTCATAGATGACAAGCGCTGCATGAGCAAGTTTACTGTATCGACATCAAAAACACCAGACAGTGACTACAGGGCACTGATATTGTCCCACATAATGAAAAGCGAATAATCAACAATGCTAACACAGCGGAAATGGCATGAAGTGCGCTGGCTTTCTTCTGCATCTTATAGCCTTTGTATGACAGATAGCACAAGACTTACCACCATATCTTAACGTTACCACTTTTGGAAATAGATCTCCTGAAGATTCGAAGATATGAAGCCACTGTCTCTACATATCGTTTGCAGATGTACACTTGAGCACCGCTAGAATAGTGTAAATGCTCATGTAGACGTTGGCACCGGCTGCCATACCCGACGAAAAAAGGCCTAGACACTGGACTTCTGTGACCACTGAGCGAACAAGTCACTTGAAACCATTTTGGTGGACATGGACATAGTTCCTCTACAAAGACAGGAAAACTAGTAGAGAAGTGTTAATTTCATCTAATGACTAGAACTACTTTACGTTCAAATATCATCATGTATATTACATATTCGGATGTGATATCTGGAGGAAGATCAACTCTTTCTTTATACTGTACGGCAGTTTCCCTTCTGTTCTTTATCTTATACCTTTACCCTAATGTCCCAACACACCAAGCAGACAAAGTCAAGGCTGTTAAATTGGGGGGTTGCACATGTCGACCTCCTTAGCTGATTTGATAGAAACAAAATTATTAGCGTTGAATATGTTTGACTTACGTATTAATGAAAACTTGTGTGAACTGGATGTATCATTTTTAAGCAAATAATGCTAGCGTTATCGTACTTCTGGTTTACGCCATATTTACCAGCGCTCATGGTGGCTGACATGTACAGCAGTATCTATAGAATGTTGCTATATCTTTTTTGGTGAATTCCGTAGATAGTATTGCAGCTTTCTCCTTGCCGAGTTACTCCTGGTAAGAATGTTCTCAGAATAACGCTTGATCGTAGACTTTCAGGCAAGCAAAAACGATTTTTTTTTTGTCTTCGATCATTAGCTGCCAAACTCCATTTACGCTGACTAGCTGTATTATCCACCTCACCACAATCTAAGGTTTTCAAAGACAGCACAATCGATAAGTTCAAGATACCATTATGGAATGAAACCTTCAAAGATATGAAATTAATATATATGCGAGTTATGTTACTATGGAGAAATCGAGTCTGCAAACAGTTTTTTCTTTAACGTGAGCGATGAAATTGTATTATACAGTTCATAACAGTCTCAGAAAAAGCGCCATATCACGTTAGGAAGATTAAGAAAGTTAACGCATCTTAATCGGCAAAATTTCTGTTTTATTTGCTCCTCTAAGTCCGTTTTCTATTTTTGCGCAATTTTTCGCTGAAAATGTTCTTACCAACCATAAGATGGCGAAAATTCCGAAGTACCTTTGGTGGCGTATAATCTAAAACTGGGACCGATGAATGTCACACATGTGGTCAGTAATAGGCAGGTAGCTAGGTCAATGCTGAGGACACTTGGGTTGCCTTTGGCACAATTGGATGGTGGAGATTGGGAGAGGCGCCAGTGTTGCCTGGTTTGTTCGATGATTGAAGGGAAATGGAGATTGTTAGGACAATGTTATAGAAGCCCCTGAGAGTTTGACATGACCCTTTCATGTTCCTGCTGATTCTTTTATGTTCCTGCAGGTGGATTTCGCTATGAAAAGATTAATAATGAAATGAACTCTGTCAGTAAGCGTATCTCTGCATTCTCTTCGTGGTAATCACATACATAAGCCTAAGGCCATCCCGCAGGATATATTTCCTAACGCTTTAGGTTTGCAAAAAGGCTAACAGCCACAAACTAGTATTTATCATTATGAAAGGCTTAGAGGTAGGTAGATTGACGTAAATCTCCTCATTTATTGTTCTTCTTACAGGAAGTGGTCTATCTTATTTAGAGTTGCCTCTTCAAAAGGGTGCACTTTCATCCAATGTCTTGCAATCTCTTCTCTAGTTGCGAACCAAATACCTTCATGACCCTGAATATAAGTTATCAATTCTCTCAACGCCCATAGTCGAGCTGGCTTGCCGATGAGTCGGTTGTGGAGACCAATGCTCATCATTTTCGGTTCGCCGTTGCAGCCTTCCTCATACATCATGTCAAATGCAAGCTTTGCATACTCAAGCCAGTCCTTTAGAGATAGTCAATCAGCAACAATACTTTCAAAAATAATTTATCAGCTCTGCTTATGCGATCCTACCTTTGGATTTGCGTGTCCGGGAGATGTGGTGAACTTAACGTCGTTTACATCCTATCACACGTTAGTCCTGCAAGAAATAGACGAAATGGGCATCAACCGGCTTACAAAGGTGTACGGTACTATGAGTAGACCTTTTCCCTCTTCTAATGGATGTGGTTCCCAGTAGGGCAGTTCATCAGAATATGAATCACACTGATAGAGCAACTCTAGACCCTGCTCCTTGAACACTTGACAAACAAGCCCCTTACTTGAGATAGATGGCCTTCCATAATACCACCCTTTTGGTGCCTGCCCCGAAATCTCTTTGATTGCCTCAATCGATTTCTCAATTTGCTGCTTCTCAACTGCGAGAGGCATGTTGTGGTGATCTATCCATCTGTAGCCGTGCGATGCGAACTCGTGCCCACACCTTACGAGGTTTTTCGCGGCATCGGGAGATTTAAGAATGGATTGGCCAACAGCATACACAGTGATATGAATGTTCTTCTCTTCAAACATACGGGCTATCCGCCAAACACCAGCACGCGTTCCATACTCGTACTGTGTTTCCATCGGGATACTGCGTCCTCCAGGGCGAACAGGGGCCCCAATTATCTAGAGCCAATTCAATTAGCAACGCAGCAGGAAAAATTATAAGGACAATGATGATAATAACAATCTGTTGAGAATTTGGAAATTAAGAAGTACCTCTTGCATATTAGCCTCGCTCTGATTGTCGCCATTTAATACGCTACAAAAGTTTAGCAGCAATTTACAATACCATTGAATTGACAGATTTACCTATTTTCAGCTCCCTCTTCGTAATTCAAGACGAAATTCACGCATAATTTGGCGCCCCCCGGCCATTTTGGATCGGGATATTTGCCTTTGTACCCCTCGAAATCACGATAACCTCCGGAGAGAGGAATATTCTCCGCGATGCATTGTTCGATGCTGAAGAGGCCTGCTTTTGCTGGAAGATGAGCCATTATTTGAAGACGATTGCAATTACAGCGATTGATAAAATAATTGGGGAGACGTTAACTCTTATTTAAAAGTAGAGGAGTGTGGATCCGGCTGGTGCAGCATGAGAAAATGTTGTTGTGTTGGCCGTTGCCGTCGGGCGCGCCGCGTTCCTATCTTACGTTTTAACTTGCCCGAGTAGATCTATCTATCCTCTTGGGTCCATACGAGACCCGATGGTATGCTACGACTAAAAACCGACAAAAACCCTTCTGTAGAGGTCCAGATTTGTATCTTTACTTGGTAGTCTCAGTGGACCGTGTTGTATGTCTCCCATAAGTCGAAATGAACCATATATATACCACGGCAGATATAGTCACACTAGATCAGCAGCCAAGCCACGTAGACAGTGCATTAGGCGTTAAGTTTTCGGGTTTTAAAGCTTACACTGCAGGTTGCCTGGAACAACTTGGGGGGAGAGTCCTCGAACAGGATAGCCTACTTGGAAGCCAGCAAGTTAGGTCAATGGAGATATGCATAGAAGAGAAACATAGCTATACCGTAGACCACTTTTATAACACTTTAACATCATATAAACCGAAAGGGATAGTTCCACGATATGAATTGGATTAGTTGGATTGGAATATGGGATCAACCATGGCAATCTAAGCTGAACTAAAAAAAATGCTGGTACTCTGGCATCAGTTACTAGTCACTATGTCACCATCAATCTCCGGACTAGTTAAGAAGGTATTAGAAAAATTGAAGGATCAATTATTGTGCATTAGATATAGGATAGCCATGAAGCTTTCGATTAAATGGGATGGGAGGATAAGTAATTTCTTGAAACTGAACAGAGTGGGTGATTCTCAGCGATGGAGGAATTGCATTTGATTTCCTTCCATGTGCACAGAATTTCTAATTCTATTTCGTAGTTTCCAGATACACAATTTGCAGTGATGAACTCCAATATAAATTATTTAACTCTAATAGTAACAAATCTGATCATAACTCTACAATAAAAAAATCTTCGCTAGCATACACAGATCATGTCAGACTCTCGTGGATCTCCGTCGCCACCACTGACTTGTCGGAAAATTCTTTAGTTTCTTTTGGAGTGTCTGTTCCTGAACCATCAACTTCCACGCCTTCGAGAAATCGAGCATGAGGTATGACACCCAAATTCCTTGCTTCCTCTACTGTGAAAGTGGCGTATATATCTTCTTCATCAATGAGACCGAGCCCTTCTACTGGGAATAAGCGATTCAGGATATAATGAACGGCAAAACCGAGAAAAAAGCCTTCGATATAAGCAAGATAGAAGATTTCTTGAGCTCCAGACGGTACAGAAATGTTCGGGTTGACCGCATTAATAAATCCCGGTAAAGCGGGTGCACACCCAATCAGCCAAGACACGAAGGCTCGCCAGTTAAAACCGTGCCGATACCAGTATATGCTGGACTCATTGGGCATATATAAATGCGAAAGTTTGAACTTGCGCTGGCGTATAATCCAGAAGTCACATACCATCATACCGGTCATGGGGCCCAAGAAGACGCTATACCCATCAAGCACATTAATGAAAGTATTGGCCGTATCAGCCAGCTGCCACGGGTTGATGAGAATGCCAAGCGCGGCAGTTATGAAAGCACCACGTCGGATATTAATCCACCTTGGAAACAATGCCGCCAAGTCAAAACCACCAGGCCAAGCATTATCTACTGTGTTGATAGACAGTTGACTGATGAAAAATCCCAGGCCAGCGAAGAAAGCCGCAGCCCGGGATTTGGAGGTGTATCCATCCTGCATCCAACGAATGGCAAGCTCTGCAGGGCTCCAGAGGATTTCACCATAAATTTTTTGAGCGGCCGAAGTAGTCAAAGTGCCCACGAGCGTAACGATGGCACCGAGAACAATGGTTGAATAAATTTGACCAGGAATTTGATTTCCAGGCTTAGCAGCGAAACGATTGAAATCTGACTGATTTGTTAGAGAGACAGCAATACCGCCTATCACGGTGGTGATGCCACGGATAACTGCCCATGCTCGAGAGCTCGTAGTTGCTAATGTGCTATTCTCATCCAGGAGGGGTCCGCCTCCGTGTGCAGTTGCAAGAGCCCAAACCGTGACGGCGAACATAGTTATTGCTGTCAAAATGTTCGCATGGCGGAAAAGAATCGCAGTCTTCTCTGGTGCTATGAAGAGAAGTGGAACCTGGAAACAACAAAAGACGATGAAGCCAACAAACTGCGACGTGGTCATGTTTGCGGAAACAGGCATCGTATTTGGCATATTTTGAAATGAGGGAAAGATAGCATAGAGCATAACCTCAGCCATCTGACCACCAATCCAGGCTTGAACCCCTGCAAAGAAACAATACTCAGTCAAATGTCAAGGAGATGTCATGAAGGATTGGGAATAAACATACCATACCACACCAAGCACAACATAATTCTCTGGAGGAGAGCAAAATACGATCCGCGGAGACCCCAGACCGCACGGTTGCCCACAGAGAAGCCAACATGCCATAGTGCACCCCACCAGCCGTTGAAGATAGCGACCAAGCAAATCAAAATCTGAAAATATAAATCAGGTCTAGTTCGTATGAGAATTTAGGACAAAAATATCGAACCTTAGCAATGATAGTAACGATCATGGCCTCATAAACGCTCAAACCGAGTGAGATCAGTGAGCTTCCAGTCTGCCATCCCACAGTGTTGAGTTGGATCACAGCCCAGAAACCAAGGAAACCCTTGATTGTCCAAGTGCGACGAGAAGATGGAAGTGGTATGAGATCACGGTTGCTCCAAGCTGAGGGACGCGCGCCATCAAGATTCTCATCATGTGGGACCTCCAACAATGCGCTGACGCGCTGGATTCGAGAACGAAGAGTAGACATTCTTGCTGAATCGTTGTTCCAATGCTATTCTCTTCTGGATTGAACAAGAATCGTAAAACGAGCAGGGAGACGTCCAATCTTATGTTCACGACGTGAGAACGATAAATCTGACTGTGTTTAGCATATCGATGGTTCTTATCTATTATAAACGCTATTGGTATCGGCTAACAGGATATCAAGATAAGGAGAGGGCGACTAGAGGACTTTTGAGTAATCATAATATATTTATTAAAAATAAGATTGTGTTAATCTATGTAGAAGCATCTTTAACATATGAACATGCCCTAGTTAGATATCAAGAACTCCACGTGGAATGGCAATGCCGAAAGTTAAAGGGGCAGTCGGCAGGCCGCGGCGGCAGCTATAAGCATTAGGGTGTCCCAGTCAATTGTAGACAGTATGAACCTTGAAGAAAAGACCACCATCCTTATCTAACAATCATTTGTCACTATGGCTAATAGAGTCCACCGCCGTCAACATAACCGCCCCTCGCAAACTTGGTCGCAACAGAGTGGAGATCCCGGAGTTCAGCTCCTTTCCGTTTTTGGGAAGGACTAAGTGGCCGTCTTTCGGACGCTACTCACAAATGAGGCTAGCTTCCGGCGCGGCTTTTTGGTGACTCAATCATTAGTGACTCGGTCATCAGCATCTTTAAATCCACAGCGACGCACAAACCTTGTCTAATAGCCCACCGACGTATCTATTCAACCTATCCTAGGGTCCTAGAAGGGTGGCAATCATAATCATAGTAGACGGTGAGGGATTATTATTGCCAGAACTTGTCTGCCCCGTTGTTATTTTTGGCACCGGTTGCCTCAGGATGCCGCGGCCAGCACTTTGACATGCTGCTAAGCCACCCCTGACGACTATCACGATAAGAGATCCGTATCGTCCGGCCGGATCTCCGTTCCATTAACGTCTCAATTCATCAGTACATATAACTACTCTAGTTCCAAAAAGACTGACGGTACAAGTAATAATTATCTTCCGAGCATTTGAATTCTCTCATATTTACAGAAAGATATGTCATCAAATACAGTGTTGAATACCTCCATGTCTCAGGTCAGTACAGAGACAGAGGCCTCAGAGGCTATGACGATTCGACTTCAGAACGGTCAGATATTGAAGGTCAAGTCAAATCAGTCAACTGAGGCCGATGAGATCCCAATCATCGACGTGTCACGTATCTACAGTGACAAGTTAGAGGATCGTCAGGCCGTCGCTGAGGAGGTCCGTGAAGCATGTCACCGCATTGGGTTCTTTTATGTGATCAATCATGTCAGTATTGCTCACATTAATCTATAATTTCTGCTCAAAATCTCTTTGATTGCAAGCTGCATTTTAATACTGATATCTGGCAGGGCATTGATCCTAGCTATGCTGCCGGGGCATTTGAGCAGGCTAAGCGCTTCTTTGCACTACCAACTGAGAAGAAAATGGAAGTCTACACGGGACTGGTGCCCAATGAATACGTAGGCTATCATCCGATGGAACATTACAACAGGAATGAGAGAAAAAAGAAGGGTCAGTTCACTTAACAATCCAATTTTACATTGCCTAACAAGATAAATCCATAGATCTCAGCGAAGCATTTAATCTTGCCTATTCAGCAGAAGAAGACCCCGAATCAACAAACAATGACGAACCTTCCAAGAGCATCTGGCCCTCTGATGTGCCCGGCTTCAAAGAAGGCTTGTACGCCTACCACACCCCGTTGCTTCAATTTTGTCGCAAGATGAGTCGGGTCTTTGCGCTTGCATTGCATCTTCCAGAAGACTCTTTCGATGAGTATGTCAAGTGTCCGGAGGCTGGGATGCGCATTTTGCACTATCCACAACAAACCCACTCAGTCGATGACCAGAATGGGATTGGTGCACATACCGACTTTGAATGTTTCACTATTGTCACACAAGACAATTCAGGGGGCCTTGAGGTCCTCAACAAGACGGGTACCTGGATTAAGGCCAAGCCAGTGCCGAATTCTTTCGTTATCAATATTGCCGACTGCTTCATGCGGCAGACGAACGACTATTTTGTCTCGACAGTCCATCGTGTTGTCAACAAGAGCGGTCATGAACGGTACTCCATCCCCTTTTTCTTTGGATTTGATCGAAGTAAGAAGCTAGAGCCTGTGTCAACGTGTGTATCTGAGACGAATCCTATGAAGTATCCTGTTATGACAGCTGGAGAATATTATCAGTGGCGAGCCAACAAAGCCAAAGAGGGGGACTATTGATTAACTACGTAAACAAGATTGTATAAAAGCATAGATAAAGCGATACATATATCAATTAATTTATGTATAAATAGCTATTATTAGACAAGGCGACATAAGCAAAATTCTAGATCTGGCTGTGCCTATTCAGATCCAACATTATTCTTCCCAAAAGATGAAAAGCAGATTTCGGCAGACTATTAAAGACCTTCAGAAACGTCTGTCGGATGCGATTCAACTGGTCCTGTTTGTGATTTCACCTTTTCTGGTTATCGTCTGGATGCTCAGCGCAATGAAGTCCAGGTTACTTCTCAGATGATCGCTGTAGCAGCCTGTCCAGCTCTTGCTAATTGTTCCCTCACCCCCGTCGCTCTTGACAACACGTTCCAGAACCTGGCGTTCGTTCGCATCAACGTCACTGTTGACCTGCAGCCAAAGATCTGGTGGATGGACGATCTCCGCTTGGGTTGGTTCAACAACTCTTGCATCACCGGTCTCTGCCGCCAGACTGCACAGATTTCATGAGCGTCTGCATTGATTAAATAGGTGTAGTTCTGACGGTCGTCGGAACTTCTCACTGATTTATGTTATACTGTAGAGATATTTTCTCCATCTTATTGGATGCCTTTTGCTGATTTTATGGAGCAAGACTTGCATTTGGAGGATGAAAGGCTGTTTATATGTCCAAGTTTGCTGTGCTTTTGATTGCTTGCTCTTGGGTCTTAGCACCAAGAAAGGGCTGGCCGGCTGGCTGTTTCTTGTATGCTCGAGGTGTGGCTTAGCACAGCATATATGCTGAAGACCATGACACATACACACATAAGTAACATTACGAATTGTACGGTTAGAACGCGAAATAAAAGATGCTCTACTAAACTTCCCGATGATGACATGGGATTCCAAATCCGGAAGGTTTCGGGGAATCTGCCGCGCCTCACGCCAAACGAGGGGTTCTTTTTCCGGACGCGGGGTTGATTGATCACTGAGCTAACATGACGACGACATTGGAGAACATACATACCTCAAGTATAGGTATAAGTATATGTAGGTAAATAAACATCCAACTTTCCATTTCCTATCCCTCCTCTCATATTCACCACAACAAGAGTTCAAGTGAACACCAGCTTTGCCAACTTGCTATTCACATGATCGTATGATCTCTCTCCTCTCCAAATTGCACTTCAAATCAAAGCTTGGCCTCTCATCCTCATCCTCTCCATCCCCGACAGCTTTTCCCCCAAGACAGTTCTCCTCCAGGACAATGACAACACCAACCAAGTACAACGCTCTCGTCATCGGCTCCGGCCAAGCAGGCACCCCGCTGGCCGGCGCCTTCGCCAGAGCAGGCCACAAAACGGCCTTGATAGAACGCACCCACATCGGCGGCTGCTGCATCAACGAAGGCTGCACGCCGACCAAGACTATGGTGGCTAGCGGGCGAGCTGCATATCTGGCGCGCCGGGGCCCAGATTATGGTGTGCACACTACTCCTCCTCGTGGGAAGACGGGAGCGCAGAATGAGGTTGTGATCGACATGCTCAAAGTACGGCAGCGGAAACGTGATATTGTCACGCGTTTTCGCGGCGGCAATGAAACCAGTACGCGGAGTGTCGGCGTCGATGTTCTCATGGGCGAGGCCAGTTTTGTGGATGGGATGAAGAATACGGTCAGGGTGAAGATGAACGATGGCGGTGAGAAGATTGTGCAGGCTGACAAGATCTTTATCAATGTTGGAGAACGTCCGGCTCCGCCCAACTTGGTCGGCGTTCAATCGTTAGACCCGGCCAGAGTGTTGGATTCCACGAGCATTCAAGAGCTGGATATCGTACCAACCCATTTGGTCGTTGTCGGAGCGGGGTATGTGGGGATGGAGTTTGCACAGCTGTTCAAGAGACTCGGTGCGCAGGTTACAGTACTACAGAGGGGGAAGCAAATTTTGGCACGGGAGGATAAGGAAGTCGCCGATTGCCTGGTGGAGATTCTGAGGCAGGACGGCGTGACTATCCACTTGGAGACGACAGCGTCCAGCGTCGTGTCCACGAGAACTGGTTCTTTTGATCTCACCGTTGCAACGAAAGGCAGAGAAGATGCCATCATCCACGGCACGCACATTCTCTTTGCAGCGGGCCGCATCCCGAACACCGAGTCGCTGAACCTACCCGCAGCAGGCATCAAGACCAACCCCAGGGGCTATATCGCGGCCAACGAGTTCCTCGAGACCACGGCCCTGGACATCTACGTGCTGGGCGACGCCAAGGGCCCGCCAGCCTTCACGCACATCTCGTACGACGACTTCCGCATCCTGCAGAAGAACCTCCTGACGGCGCCAGCAGCCGCCGCCGCCACCAGGGCCTCCACGGCCAACAGGCTCGTGCCGTACGTCGTCTACACCGACCCGCAGCTGGGCCACGTCGGACTGCACGAGAATGAAGCGCGCTCGCGGTTCCCGGGCGCCGCGATCAAAGTCGCCACGATGCCTATGAGTTCTGTGGCCAGGGCGCTGGAGACGGACGAGACGCGGGGCATGATGAAAGCGGTGGTGAATGCCGACACGGGGTTGATTCTGGGCTTTACGTGCTTGGGCGTTGAGGGCGGCGAGGTCATGAGTATAGTGCAGATGGCCATGCTGGGGGGTGTGCGGTGGGAGGTCTTGTCTTCGGCAGTGTGGGCACATCCTGCGCTGGCGGAGAGTTTGAACAATCTGTGGGCATTCTTGAAGTGATTTATTAGTCGTCGCACAGGATAAGGATGGATTGGAACTTGGATGGGCTCTCCTTGGGTCTGAAAAGCTGCATGGTGGTATTCTTCATTCTCTCTGTAAATTCTCTCTGTAAACTCCGTTCAGGTGCATTGTATTTGTACGTTTAGTGTAATAAGGGACTTGCTTCGAGCACAACAGAAAGGCGCTGCTCTTAATGCTATTTATGAGAACTGGGTCTCTTTTTAACTCTCGCGATTTGTTCTAATATTTTTAATTGCACTCTTCTACCTTCTTGCTACGAACGTTCTAATGCCTGAGGACCTTAAGCTCAGTAGGCAAATCTGGCCTCGCGCTACCTATGCTTGTGTACGTAGGTAGGCATCATGTGCGGGTCAGACAATCGGGCCCTGACAAAGCCAAAGCTAAGTCTGAGTGATCAATCGCAGGCCTTCACCTATTACGTGGTAGCGTACGTACCTAGCAGAGTATCACCTTGGAGCTCGACGTGACCTACTACCGTATACAAGGTAAGGTATAGTAACTTCAAGAATGCGCCGGCCCCAAACATATCTTTCAGAGCCGTCTAAGAAAGTTGCAAAGCAAAAAATGTGCATCAATCACCCCGTCCATCATGCATACAACTCGTATGCTAACCCTTGATCTGGCAATTCACTTCGTCCAAATGCTTAAACCACTCCGTATGCTCCTCTCACATCCAATTCGACTTTTCCATTTGCGTTCAGGCCTGCGCCAGAGTCTGGTCGGCGGCCATGTCTCATTACATACCAGCCCCGCCTAATATGAACGCAAGGACTGCGATGCTACCAATGACACCGCCGACGATAGCCCCGACTGGAGTTGATTTGTGTGAAGGGGATCCAGTCGTGAGGGCGAAGATCGTTTCCAGATCGGTGTTACTGAACCCCCCTACCGGACCAGTGACCGTGGCTCCACCCGACGCACTGCAGAATGACTTGTCAGCAATTACACATGACCCCTTTCACATTATGAGGTGGTTCAAGAAGAAGCGGAAAACGAGCGCGACTTACCACCCACAGATTATGTTATACACCGGTTCCGGAACCTCATATGCACCCAGATCTGGCTGAAACTGAGTTTGCCAGGCATAGGTCGTCGTATCCAATACTCTTTGTCTGTTAAAGGTGATGAATGAGACTAGTGCGGCACTAAATCTCACGACCTTGAAAAGTTGGTCTGCTTAGGCCATGGATTTTGGGGAAGCTGTATCCTTGACATCCCCAGATATGTTCCAATATACGATGGGGCCCGGTAGGATTAGAGTCAGATGTTGGGGTCGTTTAGTACTAGGGCTAGTCACTTAATTTCAACATACCGATCCTAATGCCCAGCATACTCAGCCACTAATTTCTAGGGTAATTGTTGCAAGGAGAGCAATATTAAAAAGTACCTTAAGGTATGAATAGAGCTCTGAGAAGCGTCTTCTGATTGAGGTACCTACATCGCCTCCGAATCGTGGGAACCGGCTACCATCGATTAGTCTATTTCAGACTGGATTTCTTTGCAGTTCATTACAGAATGAATTCTCTCTGTTAAAGACTATAATTAAGAATCCAGTCATGGACGAATCCAGTTCATAATACAACGGGAAAAAACATCGAGGTTGAAATAGACTGAAAAAAGTTATCCCAGGAGATTCTCATATTTCTTGATGTAGTCGTGCGCTACCCTCCACTCTGATCTTACCCTATGATTTGGCGTGGGATGTAACGAAACAGGCAATGAACTTTCCTTATATCTGATATATTACCCTCCATACTCCATATCTAATCATAAACATCGATTTATTTAAGCGACAAATTCACTTCTTGTTTCTACAAACCCGTGCCGACAATACAGAGGCCGACACAAAAGTTCAGGCCAAACGACATGGTCGAGCATACGATTTGATGAGTAAAGCGAATGTATATTATTTTAGCCAATGCAACACACAGCTCTTATCCCGTTTCATGAAGGCATACGCTCAAGTTGTACCTCTAATCCACTTGTTTGACAGATCAAACCTTCAATGTTGCCAGCTGAATGAACATTGTTACACCTGCAACCCGAAGATCAACTAAATATCGTAATAGATATGCAAATAATCAGCATGCTGAAGTCTGTAAAGGACTGGATAATCCCATAACTGAATAATCCCAAAACCCCAACCTATGATTGCAAGACCCCTCTTCTTAGCTAATTTAAAAAGCACGTTCCGCTCAACGTGAAATTTAGCACTTACATTTTGCTTGTGATTTTTGTTTTCGTAATAGGCCTAAGGGAACTACAAAATGTACTTCTTTTTAGGAATATTCATCACACTTATTGCCAGTGTCTTGGCAGGCACTTTATGTATTGATGGCATTGCCAATGACTTCGGTCAGTATCCGTACTACTATATAAGACAATATGATGGTACTAGTGATGAAAGCTGGGACTGCAGTTTATTTCGTGAAGTTGGGCTAGGTGTGTTCGGATATGAGTGTACTTCAGTAACATTTAATACTGGTGTTGAGATATGTGCTATGTCTATATATGGTATTTATGAGAATGGACGCGTTCAAAATGCCAGCATCATATGCAAGTATGGTCAAGGCTATAGATCATGGAATTTATCACAATACAAAGACCTTAACAGCACGAACACGATACAGGATGAAATTGATTGTCAGCCAGTTCCCGACAAAAGCAATTATGCTTACATAGGGTCAACATGTGGAAGTAGCAATGATGATTATGATGCAATACATCAAAGTGATTTCTACACAGAGTGGCAGCAGGTGTGCTCAGAAGTCGGAGCATGAACTAGTCATTAGTTAACAAGAATAGGCGAGATGGGGCGAGTGGCGCTGCTATCTTGCAATGCCTTGGTTACTGAGATGACTAATAAAGCGGAGAGAATGGTAATAACGGTTATTTGTGGGACCGGAGCGAAAGTTAGAGGCCGACAAAGTAACAGTATTGTCATTCACAAATATGTAAATGATTAGACCGAGGCTCAAGTAAGAGGCTAATTGTGTGTAATGGTGTTAAGGTGCATGAAAATATTATGTAAATCAATCATGCTGGCGTTTGATTTTGTTGTATAAGTTAGTATAGTCAGCAACGACAACTACAGAAGAATTTTTTTTTGTTGATCAGTGGATGGTAATATTTCTGACCATAAAGGCTAAATTAAGATTTACTAATATCTGTCAGTTCAGTCTCGATATAAAGGAATGATTTGGCGCTACATACAAGAAGTTCGTACGCTATCTCATCGTCTTGAGAACTTCCACAACTTCTAGTTGTTTGTAAAAGTGGCTCTATTCAAAATCATGTTGTTGCTGCTGGCAATGAGCTTGAAATAGGGTACGATGAATTTTATGTCAAGTTTTTAATTACGTTATTATAAATCTGCAAAATTCTTAAAAAGTGCACATTACCGAGGAGCTTCTAGAAGTACCTCGCTGCTCGAATCGCCTAACCCAAAAATGAACCGGACGAAAAATCACTGCACAAAATCGGTCGTTAATCAACGAGTGCTAGTTTCGCCTGCAAGCTACTTTAAATATTTGACAACATAATGTTAACAAAAGGTTGATCATGTATGGTAACGGCTGATACTGCCAATGCTATGGCTGATGAGAAAGGATTGTCTCCGTTGGATGATCGTGGGTTTGGGTTACCAAAAAGGACAGAATCGCATTGCTCAGAGACAACGCAGTCAGTTAATTTAGTCACGCATAGATTAAAATAAGTAATGCTGATTAAGATGCAGGAGAATAGGCTGAGATCACAAAATGGAAGACAATACTCTCATTAACGCAGTCACTAGCCCATAGATTGGACTGAGAGAGATTTGCATTCGTTTCGCGCCTCAGCTGTTTGACCAAAAGTTTCCTGGTTGCCTTGATAATTTCTTTTTTGAGGAGATTGGATGATTCTGCTAGGCTTGCAGTTGATCCTTAAATATCACGATTTGTAATGGCACGGGATTGGTTAATGAAATGGAACAACTCCGACAGTACATTCAAGAATGTTCTGAGTGGAAGCTGTTCAGATCATTTTTCAACCTTTGACCAAAATGAAGGTCTTTTTCTAGTTATAGATTAGAAATACTTTGCTTCCCTGCAATTGTGTCGGCTATGTAGTTTAAAAAATGTCAGATACTGACAAGGCATACGCTTGTTATAGTTTTGATTTGATGGACCACGACCTAATATCTAATACTGAACTGCTAACTACCTGCACTCCTGGCACGATACCAGCTAATTTGATGCTCACAAGGATCCAAACCATCAATCCTCACCATCCAAGCATAGGTGTTATCCTTGAGCTTGCTCTCCATGATCGGCCGGATTTTAATGAGCATGGGCTGATGATATTTGCAACGAGATTTTCAATAATTTCATTATTTGGGGAGATCGTACAGAGTGTGATCAGAATTGGAAGTCACTATGGGATTTGCAAACAGATACTAGTTCTCTCTAGACGGTTCAATTATTGACCAAACTAACTGGTGGAGAGCACAACGACATCTGCCGCCGCTAAATCTCAGCTTTTCAAGAGCCAAATATATGAAAGATCGGCATTTGGAATATGCTCACACAGATATCGCCTATTGCGAAAATACAGGAATTCGATCTGGTCAAAGCTAACCATTGATAAAATACTCCTTCAAACAAATTAGTTGCGTTCTATACCAGCACACTTGCAGCCTAAGGAACTAAGTAGCTTGCTGACATGTATCTGGGGACCATATCACCACAAATTGGGGAATAGAACATCATGAATAGCCGTGGAGAGAATATAGACGAAAGCGTTCTACTAAGTGTAAATGAAATTAGTAACTGCCGAAATTGACACTTTTTTTGACAATCGATAAGACACAGATTTCAAAAGTCAAAATGACGATCCCAAGGAAGTCTTATATTGCAATAGACATCGATATGGCCAGCTGAATATCGAGTGACCTAGATCTCTCTGCGTACTGATAGATCAGGACAGCAAACGCAGGCACGCAATTCAATTTTTTATGCGCAAGGCGAAAACAATTCGCAATCAGCGTGCTCTTACACTTCTGCTCAATAAATCCCAATCTTTATCTATTGTACAAAAAAACACATAATTATTCCTCCTCTAGCCACTGCCAGTTCATGTTAAATACATCAAATTGATCAAAAGGTCCTTCAGGTATGTGAGATGGCATAAGCATTTCAGAGAATCTAGGAAATGACATTTCTCCATTGCTTGGTTTCATGTTATCAATGTCAGATGTGTAGTCCAGGAAAGATCGCTTTCTGGACACTCGTGGACTCAGCTTCAACTGCTCCTTCGGCTGCTGTAGGATATCAAGTATTGTCTCCAAAGTAGCAATGCAATGCTTTGCTGACGGCCATCTTTCAACCATCTGCTCGAATAAAGGCAAACACATTTTAATTTCTTTGATTCCACGAGATAAAGGATAAGAGTCCATTTGACATGCGTACGACAACATGAGCCCAGACATCCAGACAACAGAAAGATATGCGGGCCAAAACAG
Organism: Babjevia anomala; assembly: GCA_030580435.1. Taxonomy (NCBI): domain Eukaryota; kingdom Fungi; phylum Ascomycota; class Lipomycetes; order Lipomycetales; family Lipomycetaceae; genus Babjevia; species Babjevia anomala. The sequence continues at coordinate 17,606 of JAKTSW010000146.1, forward strand.
TTTCTGTTCATGATGCTGTACAAGCTGTTTTGTAAGAGCCGAAAGAATTGTCCTGGAACACCCAATACATGATTGTAAAGAGTACTGAAATTCCGGACTAGTCGTAGCCAATGACAGACCTGGTCTGTTCAGTAATATAAGCAGATGTTGATAGCATACTACAAAAAAAGCGTTGTTGTCAAACGGCAGATCTGGGTAGCTTTCCGCATCTGTAAGGCTCTCAGGCAGTCCATTCCACCAGGCCTCTATATCCGCCTTAAGCGCGAGGACGGAAGCCTGGTTGACTGTTCTGACATGAACGGATTTATTAAATATTTCAATAGCTTGGCCGATAAGGCGACTGTAGTCAGCAAAGGCGCGGCTTACTCGAGTAGGAGTATGTCTCATTTCTTCTATTTGTTCTAACTCTTCGCTATCATCAGGTAGATCTTGCCCTTGAGCATGATGTTCAACATCAGGGTAGCAAACATCTATATCAGAATCTTGGTAACCCGCAGGAATCCCAAGTGTCTGGCTAAGATAACGGTCTAAAGCATATGCACTCCAAAATATTCTCTTTCTTTGAGTACATTCCTCTGGTAAAAATTCAGAGTATCGCGCTGGGCAGCGATGGAAGCCGGCATTGAAAATCTTGGATCTAATCAAAGAGCCGATTTCATGACTAGCTCTAATAGACATTTTCGATAGGAGATATGTCTGTATGGCGAGTAAAGCTTGAATAGTTGAGGTGCCGCTTTTGGGGATGAGCTGTCCTGCACAAACCAATGCTTGAGATTTTGAAGTGAAGACCAAATCTACAGAAGAATGCAGGTTTGGACTATCAAGTAGTCCTATACTGAAGAGAGATCGAAATATGCAAAGAGTAGCAAAAGATACGTGCTCTCCTGAGCAAAGCGAGTCTAAATCAGCATTGAAAGTAGGACCATGGAGGAAGGGCAAAATAGGGTGGAAATAGCGAAAAAAAGGCAAAATTAGTGACTGAGCAGCTGATTGCGGTAAAAGTAGCTGAATGCTTTCCGAGTCGTCTTGATTTGGAGGCAAAGGTGCCAGAGAAGAATCTTCACCAACCAGCGCCCCTTCTTCAAGAATTGTTCCGGAGATAGAGGCTGTCGCAGTAGAAAAAGCTTGACGGACCGTATTCAGAAAATGGACACCGCTGGCACTACCGATAAACCGCGTAACACCATCCTCTACCGTGGCAAACCTACCTCTTTCATGGGTCTGAGAGGAAGCTGATTTGTTGTATTTCGATTGAGATTTGGGTACTTGATTACTTTGGCATGCTCGATCTTCCATCAGGGGAATATATACTAAATTATGAGATAAATTCGGATATCAAAAATTGCAAAATCGTAAATCTGATCTTTGATTGCAATCGCAGTCGCTGATCTCGATTTTCTATTGTTCATACCATGTAGAGCTGTTAAGCAAGAGGCGCCCTGATTAAAATCCGGGGTAAATTTTTTTTGAATTTTACGAGCCAACTGAGAGTAAACCGTAACTAGAAAACATCAAAGGTTTAGCTTCGATGGGATACAGCATATTCCAGCGCTCGGAGCGAAGTGTAGAAACAATTTGAAGCGACTATTTTCCACGTGACAATTAAGTTGACACTTCTGGGACATCAATTTTATTGTATTGCCACTGTTAAGTCAACCCCACGTATCGCTTCTGCGAGTCCACTTTTCGACAACAACGCGGATAATGACTGTCAACCGGTGCCTCCTTCTTTTTCGAGGTCCTCTGTAATGCTGGGTCAGGCGATGTTCGCGCCTTCGCCCTTCTTAAGACGGTACGAACGGATAATATTGCTCTGTTTCATCATATGTTGCCTGACATTGTCAACCGTAGCCTTCTTCTCCTACCATTCTTCTGGAATCGGCATTCTTGGAAAGGACTGAGCAGCATCAAGCTCTCAAAATAGTGGTCAGAGGGCTGAAAATCTGGACCCAAGTCCTCAATCTTCGAACAGTGTTGTGGCTCCTCCATGGATGAAGACGTTCTACGACTATCTTTACTTCGATCAAAAAGGTTCTATTAACGGTATCGAGAAGACAATGGTGCGGATGGATTTTGGTACTGGCAAAAGCCCTAGATACAATCCAAATATCATTCCTTATCCTCCCTCACACAAATATCCCTATCGAGGACTTGCAAGACAGAGTCCGAACTCTAATGGCGTATACCATCACGAAATTTTGTTCTGCGACATGGCCTGGGCTTGGACGGAACCTGTAGGTCGCAAGGTACTCACATGCCGGAAAATGATGGCTATGCAGTTGACCTCAAGTTTGCCGAAGAATTTTCTTTGCCGGAAGGCCAGTGTCTAAGTTTTCCTTACTTGGAATCCAAGCAAGGATTCGCTGACCCCAGAGTATTTTTTTTTCACCCCGAGGAGAGCCCCTAATGATTGTTGGGACAATATCTGTGTCAAGTGTCTGGGACAGTATGTGACCGATCTACGTGCTTTGATTCCGAACCTTGGAGAGAGAATGGAACTTGATGGCATTCCAATAAGGTACAAAACTTTAACTGAGCTGGTTCGCCCACTTCAGAAAGAAATTGAGAAGAACTGGTTTGTTCTGTTTGACGAAAACGATATTGAATATGTCCATCAAGATATGTTCGACAGATCGTTGTTAGTTTTAGAGGCAAGAATATCAATATTGCGAACTCATCACCGCAATGTATTACATCGCTTAAGAAAACATTCAAAAATTCGGGTAATTATGCGAACGATAGTCATCAAGCTACCAACTCGATTCGTGTCACGTTATGTGATTTGCCTTGCATTCCCACTCTTCACAACATTTTCCTGGTCGAGCTTTTCCATGCTAAGTATAAAAACTACTACGAGAATTTTTAGACGTTACGCATTCATCATGAACGCAACCGCTCCGTTTGACACTGCCGAACTGGTAATTTGATGCACGCTGGTACTGACGAGGAGACGATGGTGTACTCGGTCAGCTTAAGTTGGGATCCGCATTACCAGACGAGCCGTGGGATGAGGCAACACATGGTGGACATGAGCCGCTTCAGGATGTTGAGTCAGACACTGCCAGTGATGCGATAGCAACTGCGTCAGCGGGAGATGATGATATTATAGTTGATATTAAATCGAACTTTATCCACCGAAAACGAGATGAAGTATCTGAAAGACCAGATTCTGGAATTGGAGATTCAGATGCAAGAGTAGGTGCAACTATAGGCATTGATTTGAAAGCAATAGTCGACGAAATTTTAAGCAGGAACCTCAGACGCCGTCTCCGCAGTCAGAAAAGGTTACGAGCACGCTGCTGACTTCGACGGTTGTAACGTCTTTACAAACTATGTTTAATTCCAGGTTGCTCCGACAGATTCTGCCAAATCGACTGCCTTTCCTATGAATAAGTTCGTGTCGAAATATTATCACGGGTGGCTAGATGACGCTGTCATGATAATGCACGTCCGAGCTAGAGATTTGCTTGACGGTATTCATGTTTGTTTTCAAGAGTAACGTCTTGACTCTATCTAATTCCCTATATAATATCGTCCCTTCTATTTATATGATTCTCTGTTTTCAAAGATGCTGTCATTTCAGGCGTGGTTATGGTAACCTATCCATTTTCATTTGCTCTAATGATTTCTTAGGCGCTTGTTAAAATTATGGTTGTGTATATAAGGTCGTTTATTCTTCATACATAAAGTAACTGATAATATTATTATTACGGGTCGGACCATCGTAGCACTGTTACAGAACTGTAATCATTTCTTTGGCTGGTTGTGGAGTTCAGCAAAAGATTAATCACCAAAAACGAAGGACTTCGCCGATACCCAAGTTGGCTGGCGCTCTGTGAGGTGGCCTTCTCTCCGTTCATTCATCATCTTTATATTCATTGCCGTTTTTTAACTATCATTTACCAACTTTACGACTATTAATGACTATTGAATTGAGCTGCTGATAAAAGTGTACTGAATGGAATTGTTTCGAGAAATAATAGTAGTCACGAGGTTTTTAACTGAGTCAAACATTGAAAGTTGGCAAAACATAATTAAGCTTATTCGCGTGGACCATGGCTTTATTGCTGGTGGAACACGAAGCGACAAAGATTCAAGACTGACTGATGCTTTTTCGGTAACGTCAGTCGTTGCCTAATGGAACACGTTACGTAATGGAACAACATTTTTGAGTCCTCCATCCCATCTCTCTTATAACAACACCAAGATGCGCCAAAC
>JAKTSW010000147.1:0-21522 GCA_030580435.1 Babjevia anomala
ACTGTATCATAATTGCTATGAAGTAAATATGTAATTGATCTGGGTGTGTCGAGAAGTACTGATGATAACGCCACACTAATGATAACGCCACGCTTTACGTTATAGGGAATAGTTGTCATAGGCGAGTAAGACACTGCCATACCAAAATGAAAGTGCCATAACAAAGAACGTCATAGCCTCCGAAATACCGTAGAACAAAGCCGAAATGTTGCTATTTTTGCGGCCAGTCAAAATACTGTGTTCAAGAGTGTTATGATAATTGTGCCAGATCTCATCTTCGCGGGTAAGAGCTGCCACAGTACGAATGGCTGCGATAGCCTCGCAAGCAAATTTAGCAGTGGCCTTTCCTTCCGCCTTCAGTTTCTGATTAAACTTCGTTAAGAGATAGACCCTGGCAAAACCGCAGCCCATTAACACTGGAACTGTCGCAGTCAACACAAGTCCAAACTTCCATGCCACTATGATACTGAGAATACTGCTACTGAATACAGTAACAAAAGACTCAATAACCTTTCCAAGAGTACCTCCGCTAATTGACTCTACGCTTTGGACTTCTTGGGACAGATTTCCTGTCAGAATTCCAACGCTATTATCACTATGATCAAAAAATGCAATGTCTTGCCGTAGAATCTGACGAAGCAAACGGTACCGGAGTCTGCGAACAGATTTATTTGAGGCCAGGCCAAAATTTATGCCAGACGTCAAATGAGTGACTCCAAGAACAAGACCGAGTCCGAAAATAAGGCCCGCAAACATATTGATATAGCCGCGAAGCTCTTGACGGTCCAATATAGTTTGAAAACCTTGGAGAGTATTTCCATAAATTAGGCCGATTGCGGGATATCCAAGACCAGAGATGAAGCAGGCAATAAGACCAACAAGAATGTTCTTATTTTCAGGAGCGGACAGATTAGAAACAAAAGCAAAACATTCTAAAATAGATGGCCGAGGTCCAACTTGCTTAACTTTCTGCTTTAGTATAATGCTAGAGACAGATTTGTTTGTGTCTAGTTTGGCGAGTTTTTCCATACCACTCATCTCAATCGCATCCACATCGACCTCGTTGATATCTTCGACGAGAACTTCATTTTCCTCTACCTTCTTCTTCAAAGCCTCAATTTGCTGAGCCTGAACAAGTTGGAAATATTCTCTTTGTTTGTTTAACAGATCAGTATGGGTACCTATCTCAAGAATTTTGCCTCTACGCATGACGACAATCACGTCAGCGTCTTTGATGGTCGACAATCTATGAGCAATCACAATGGTAGTTCTGTTCTTGGAAGCACGATCCAGTGCGTCCTGTACAATTCCCTCACTCTTTGTGTCAAGTGCTGAAGTCGCTTCGTCAAGGAGAAGAATCTTCGGGTTACTAACAATGGCTCTTGCAATAGCAATACGCTGCTTCTGACCTCCGGAAAGCAAAAATCCGCGGTCGCCAACAGAGGTCTCAAGTCCTTCAGGGAGATTTTCAATAAAAGTCCAAGCATTTGCTTGTTTGCAGGCCTCAATCACAAGCTCGCGCTGTTCTGCCGGAGATGCAAACTCATACTTAGTACCGCTGAGACCGTACACAACATTTTCCAAAATCGAGCAAGCAAAGAGAGTTGGCTCCTGAGAAACCAGCGCGATGTTCTGTCGCAGCCATTTGATATTCAAATCCTTGATGTTATGACCATCAAGAAGCACTTCTCCTTTGATAGGATTATAAAATCGTTCGATCAGACCTACAATCGTACTCTTACCGGATCCACTGGCACCGACCAGTGCAACTGTTTTTCCTGCAGGAATATTCAAGCTGAAGTCCCCCAATACCGTGACATTGGGACGTGAGGGATAGATATGCTTGATACCTTTAAGCTCAATGTTGCCAACAAAGTTATCCAACTTCATTCCCTCATCAGAGCTAGAGTCGATCGCCGATGCACGGTCGATCGTTGTAAAAACTTTTGTAGCAGCAGCGATACCACCAGTAATACCGTTTACATGAGGCATGACGTTGCCGATGGCGAAAATTCCTTGAAAGGTGGTCATAATGATCTGTAATTATTAGCAACAAATTATTAACGAGGCTTCAAAAGAGATTAATTTACAGTAAACAGCTGTGCAATAGTAATGCGATCGGTAGTCAAAAGTGCTGTTCCCTGGTAATGTCCAAGAGAATCGATACAGAACATCAGCACAAACATAACACCGTCCATTGCTGCTGCAGTGAAGCTGGTCCTCATGCCCCATTTCTCGCTGACTTCGAGAAAACCGTCATAAGCTTTGGCCATACGATCTTGAATCCCAAAAGCTTGGATATTTCGAATGCTAGACAGTACCTCTTCGGCTAAGGAAGCGCCAACAGAAAAACCTTCTAGGGACTTCACTGAGTACTTGACGAGAAAATGTGTAGTGATTGAACTAGAAATGACGACAGCAATAATAACGGATGACATTATAAATGTCAGAATGTAAGACTGCGTAAATGAAATAATGATAGCAGTGACTAAAAGAGTGACGTTTCGAATGACTAGAGTAACTTTTTCAGAGATAGCCTCTTGGATCTGGATGGTATCAGAAGTAATACGACTGGTAATCTCTCCTGATCCGATCTTGTCAAAATATCCGATGTTCTGCTTTAGAATCGAGCGAAGATAATGCTCACGAATACGCGCTGTCAAAACTTCACCACGGTCAATGAAGATGTAGGTGCAAAGGTAGCTGAAAACTGAATCGGCGAGACCAATCAAAAACATATAAAGCGCCAGGCGACCAGATCTGGCCACAAACTCAGAGCCGTACATTGGCCCGCCGGAGTTGTAAGCGTATATGCTATTGTACCCATATGTACTATTGAATTCATATTTAATAGAAGTGCTGTTATAATATGAATCGTACATAGTGCCATTGTATAACATCATACTGTCTGGAATGCTAACAAACTCGCCAGTAACTGCTCCGAAAATGAGCGAACCCAGTGGCTTCAAAGCTCCTTCAGCAATGGCGGCAAGGACACCGATAAATAACAAAAACTTGTCGTACGTTGTTGCGTATCGATATAGTGTGAAGTAGCTGATATCCACAGGTGGCACATAAACCTGCTTTCGCAAATCGGCCTCGTTTGGAGGCAGACCGTCGAAGTCGTCGCTCTCAGCTGCATCGTCTTCTTCGACCTTGATACTCGAGTATGCCTTTCGTTTCCAAGGTAGGCTGAGCTTTGAATCTGACTTAGATGTGGCAATCGAGGAAGCATTGCTACTGTCGCTGTGAATGCCCTCCTTTTTTTCAGAATACGAAGACGCCGACGAAGAGCTGGACGCTTCTAGGGGTGTCTTTTCATTGCACTCTTCAACGTCCGTTTCGGCGATTGGAAGCTGAGATTTCTTGACCATGTCTTTCATTACAATGTTCAAAAAATAAAAAGGAACACAACTGTAAAAGAACAAAAGTATCACCAAAATAAAAGGGAAGAGAAAAAAAGAAATACTAAGGAAATCTCTAGTATTAAAAGACTAGTCTAAGCGACCACGCTGTCAAAATAACATTCCCAGCAGTTCAGACTAAAGGGAGAGTGTGTATACAAACTGCTAATATAAATTTCTGGTAAATATCAGATTGGTCATAAATAGGGCGATGGAAAATACGAGGTTTTGTCGTCCCTGCCTTAAGCGCTATCTGCTGGTCTATGAACTGGTCGTAGCTCGACTATATCTGAGCCCAACCGTGGACAGGTGATTGCGATAAACTATCACTTGGTTATCAAATGACAGCACTAGGATAGAGAGTATGTTGAAAAATTATCTGGACCTGTCCGTTTGCTCACTAGCCGATATCCAATGCTGATAAAGACATGGTCAAAGTTTTTCAAAGTTTTTGCCAGTGACTGATAGCAAGAGTCGTGCGCGATAACAGCGAAAACACACACTAAGAATCTGCACTGCCCTTCTTTTGGTATGTGCTCTTCTGTAGACTCCGCTATCACCTGCCAATTAGGGACTAGTGGAAATCCCGCACTTCGTTATCTGAGCTCTTTTCGAACATTAGCTTTGTAAATCATTTCAAATCTTGGCCCATTCTCTCTTGCAAACTCAAGTTTTAGCTGTCATCCAGCTTTTTGTCTCTGATTTTATCTTTGCTCTATCTGTTATTATTTCCACGTGCCTTCGAGAAAAGACCACAATTTGACTTTAATAGAGTTAACAACACTCTCGTTGCACAGCTTGCGCCTGCTTTGAGGGACAAGCTTCGCGATAAGAGTAGCTAGATGCCATACCGTGAACATTTGAGAATTTGGCTGCGTTGTATACTAAAGTCTGCAAAACCGTCGTATGACCACCGAAGACAACCCATATGTCTTCAATACAATCCACTCGGAATAATATTCTTGGTAACAGCAAAAGTCACCAGCTGAACTTTGCGGAATATGTAGACTCATCGGAAAGAATGAAACATTTTGATCTTCGTATAAAGGAATACCTAGTTTCCAGAGATAGGTCTACCAATTAGTCAAAATTTGGATGATATCGACCACATTTAGCTAGAACCTCGTATGAAGATTAACGATAATTGGCTGTCATTGATTTGTCCAATTACTCATTTCACCCCTATTAGTTCATAAATACGCAAATCTTTGGAAATATATTACTCATCGTGCTGATGCTAAACATACTCAATTGCTTTAGCAATTTGTAATGCTGTAAGCTGATATGTTCCAGCTATCTTCTGCATTCTGCTGCAATATAGTCTTATAGGGGCTCAACGGGTGACAATCTATGTATTAAACAGTTTATAACTGACTATACAATATTGGAAAGATATTGCAGGTGTTCGAACTCGCTATAATTAAAAGGCTGTCCCCTCAAGCAGATAATAGTCGGTGGTGGTTACAGCCATCTCTTGACGTAATCCCAACCATAATGTTGTCCTCTAGAAAGTCGTGCAAGTTTATGGTTCCGGACTCAATAATCGCCATTACTTGAGCTCTTCGTAGGGTTTTCTAGTTTTCACTTTCTCTTTTTCTATGACTAATATGGTTCTTTTCATTTTTCTTTCCGTTCCATACGAGTCCATCGCCAGTGGTATGTGCACTCTTGATGCCAGCGTGGCTCTGGTCACTTATTACACAGCGTAGATACATAATATTTAGCAGATATAGTGACTGAAGTTCTATAAAGCGTGATAATCAACACTCGAGTGGCCGAGATGAGAAATACGTGTTAAGAAATAACATCCAAGAGATGGTTCAGCAGTTGATTTTCTTGCATCGCTTTATTTCTGTCGACTGTAGATATGACGCATAGAGAACCGCCAACGCAATGTTACAGATAGGAAAAGCTCCAGTGGAGTGAATAAAATACGTAAAAATAAATACACAGGCATCATTTTACGTAGACGAGAGTCGTGAAAGAAAAGAAATGGCAAAGAAGCCAACCAGAACAATAATAATTATCTGAAATTAGCTCTGATGATGAAAAGTTCGTAGACGCATCAGAAGATACAGGAATTAAACATTGCATTGTACTTAACGTTGACTAATTAGCGTAAGAATGCTATCATGTTGCGTAATAGGTCCTATCCTGAGGTAGATCCCATTGTGTGCACTCTGCCTGCCTGCCATAAGCGTCAGTCCTGAAGACTTTCCATATCCCCTTAGATTTTTGGCATACTTCGCACTCCGACACTAAGTTTTTTTATGACTCCATAAGTCACAGATTTTAAAGTTCATGTTTTGGATACAAAAAAGATTGAAACGATAGTGATCTTTATAATTTTTTCTTCTGTGAATTTTGTGAAATATCTGATAGAAAGTTGCGAGGCAGAACTCAAAATACCACAATAAGTTTAGGAATGAAACTTGGCTTCTAAATAACGTATGGCCAACCGTCGTTGTCATACTATGACATTCCATCCAAGCAGCTTATCTTCATCTTCAAGGCTAATTCTCAAGTCGACATAATGATAGTAGAAAATATCGTTTTCGCCACCCGTCAAAATACCTCCTGCACCTGGTCCATATATATGTGTGTGAGAGCCGAAGATTATACTTCCGCAGCTGTCTGCCATGTTGAGACCACCTTTGTCTACAAATGGCCCTGTTGGCAATTTAGAGCACCCATAAACTACCTTGTATTCCTCACCCGAGAGGGGTAGTGAAACGTTGAAGCCGCAGCAGACTCCTCGTGACACAAATAAGTAGTAATATCCATTTCTAGCTTTATGAAGATAAGATCCTTCATGAGGATGAGTGCTTAGAAGGCCGTCGTAAGCTAGATTAACAGCTTTGATGTAGCATCAGGTATCCAAAGGAATTTGAAAAATATCCCTCCAAAAGGATCCCCATTGCATGTAAATACAGGAGACATTTATGTTTTTCTTTTCAATTTGTCGGCCAAAGATATTTATATTAAGTTAATTTTAAATTTTCACGCCTCTTCCCTCCAATGTCTGCAAAGTTCCGGGTGTCATTGCCTCGGCATTTAGAATTATGTTCTCATTTATGGCATTCCTGATGGGTGCTTTGTACATCGCAGTATATTCTCAAGTGATCATGGACGCAGGCGCACTTCAATCAGGTCTTGATCTCCTGCCAATAATCCTGGCTGCTACTATTTTTAGTGTTCTTCCGAAATATTCATACTTTATATGGCTGGTTGTCGACATAAATACTACTGAGTTTTTCCTATTTTGACTTAATTTGTAGATACTTTCGAACACTTTAAGATCTCTCAAACCTCTCAACTGTGCAAGTTGCCGATAGTGTTGTTATTTTATGACTAGCACTGGCCGAATCAAATATTGCAAATGTCAGGATAGATTGTAGACTTTGCGACAGCTTTTAGCCAACCGGAATGCCTGTTTCAAAAATTGTACGAAAGTATGCGACTGAATCTTTCATATTTTCATGATAACGTCACTCGTGGCGTAACGGTCCTCGTTACCTAATGGAACCAATTTCTACGAACCTCTCCACAAAAATGTAATTATCTAGTAGCAAGTACAATACATTCCTTGATTTCGCCGTCATCCTTTTCTCCAGCTATCTCTCCATCTTCACTGTCAGTTTCAATTAATTGGAGTGTCTTTTTGCTACTATTTTGACCTTTTGCTTGGCTCCTGTCAGCAACCTCTCTTTCAGCACTCAACACTCCATCAAGTAATTCCTGCTGAGTCATTCCAAATTTTCCCTTTAAAATTGCCAGTTTTCCTTTTTTGACCTCTTTTCTACTGTTTACCAAGTTGCGAAGTGTCGCAGTCTCGTGTTCGTGTATTATACGACGCGCTGAATGTCGCTCGCTGAGAGCAGTCAATATTCGGACATGTGACCGTGCAGGTGTTCGCAACGCCATGGTATCCTCTTCTAAAGCAATATTGGCTCGATGCAGTGGTCCAAGCTCGGGAGAAGAGCTACTAAGCACGATACTTGGAAAAATCTTTTTTGTAGGTGTCGAGGGTGCTGTTTCTTCATTTGTTCGGTCATTCCTAGGCTCTGTCGGCAGGTAGCGAAGTGCTTTTTTTCGATCCGACGGAATTAATCCAGATCCCCGCCAGGCCGAAAGTGCATTTTGGAGCGTAAAGCTTGCTGTCCTTGCCTGTTCGTATGCCAATACCCAATCCACCTTCTGTATGCGCTTCACTTGGGCTTCGTGAAATGGCGCCAACGCTGTTGTCAACGCTCTCTTTAAAGGTCCGAACATGGCAACGTCAAGCGGTTGAAGAATATGCGACGTATGAGGAGGCAGAACTAACAGTTGAATATTGTTTTCCATACAAAAAGAAATAAATCCGCCGGTAACATGGCTGCCATGGCCATCACAGATAAGGAGTCGTGTCTGACCGTTGGCTCGGTCCCGCGTTGAAGGATCAAAAACTTGCTCCAGCCACTCCAAGCCATGATGATTACTGGTCCATCCTTTTAAAGTAGATGTAAAGGTCCAACATTTATAAAGGTGCTGGGGATACCACTTAGGGGAGAGGTTTCCGCCTTTGAAAATAACAAATGGGTTCATAGCCGTCCCATCGGCAGATATGCATTCGCCGACAGTTATCCACTCTTGACGACCAGGATTGGCTTGCCATTTTGTTCTAATGGTTGTATCCACAATAACTCTAGTGGATTCCATAGATCCAATCGAAAACCCTGTTTCATCCATGTTGTAAATATTGGATTTATCGATTTTAAATTGCTTAATCGTTCGTTCAACCTCATCAAACCACGTGTTTAACGCGTCTTTCGTTGTTCCATCCATTCTATTGACCTCTATTCGTCGTCCAATAACAGATTTAATATGAGGATGACGTTTGACAAACCGGGGAACCCAATCTTGGCCAATTGTGTTTTTGTTATCTGAAGATACTATGGAGGACTTCCCACTCCCGTCGCGTCTAGTCTTGACTTCACGAGCTAATTCCCGCAGGAATGCGTAAGTTATAGGACATCCGCCTCTGGTAAGCTGTTGAATATACTTTAACAATGTGTTTTCTTCCACTTGTGTTAATAGCTGCTGTTTAATCCGAGCAGTCTGACGCGACGGGTTGCCTTTCAGTCTCCGGTAAAGAGTTGTCTTGCTGATTTCCAAGTGACGCGCAGCCTCGCTCGCGGAGTTATATTTATTGGATTTAATTTCTTCTAATGCCTCAGTAATCAAAGTATCAATTTTTTCAACTTGGAGACTTTTGCGACGCATGGTGGTGGTGTTAATTGGAAAATAAGACGATAGAGTATGTGGTTCCACTAGGTAACGAGGACCGTTACGCCACGAGTGACGTTACCTTATCCACCACGTCCAAGGGTCTCTGATAGGTAATCGTATCTCCTGCCGTATACATAACCTTGTCCTTCACCCTCTGGCTCGCAAACAGGACACCTGCCACAATTCGCCCAATATCCTCCGGCATCGTAACCGTGACCGGCGTCGCCCATCCCCCCAAAGCCCTCACCACGGGCTACGCTGGCTCCACCTGTTCCCTGTCCTCACCAGGGTTCAGATCGACTACACCAAAATAGGCCTCGAACAAGAAACTCGTAAACATCTCTGTACTGACGATAGCCCATTCAGTGCTCTTCTGCGCACGCAACAACTCCCTAGCATCCAGCTGCTCATCGAACAAATCCTGCGCCGAGCCACGTCCAATCACATCATAATCGACGCTAAACTGCCACGAAAAATAACGCTTCACGCTGTTTGAGATCGGTAGTAATGATAGCTGACGGACGTAGGAGCACGGAGATGGTTGCGGTGTGGCGCAAGGGGTGCCTACCGAGGCTGTGGAGGACGGCTGTGCCTAGCTCGCCGGCACCGAGGACGAGGATTGATTCTTTAGCCGGCATCTAGAGAAATAGTTCGGTGATCTTTTCTTGTTCAGTCTATAGGAAGTTTACTTATTATAAGCTGTTTGTCGAACACGGTATTTACGCCGGTTGCTGGTTACCAGCGTGGCGGTCGATAATTTCCTGGCTAAGTTTGTCTTTTACTTATTTCATTTTAGGTTTGCGGTGCGCCTCAGACTTGAAAGACTCAAAAAGTATGTGGGCTTTCCTTTGAGCTATTGGGCGACTGCACATCAATCAATCAATTATATCAGAGCAGCCTGTTAAGTATAGGTTATCGTAATAAGTTAGTTTACCATAATGGAGTTTAAGGAGCACGATTTCTAGTCAAATTCCGGGGAGTTTTGCACACTACGATGTAAGTGCGCAAGATTTGCCAAGAGTTGCCATCAACTAATAGGTATCCGAGGGAGTGAGGCATAGTTCCCGTTGCTAGAGCCTTGAGCGGTCATGAGTGCCGGACCTTTTAGAAGATGCTAGAAGATGCTAAAACGCTACAGCTAGCTGCACAGCCATCTCAAATTGGTTGGTCTGTCGGCTGAATATCGTATTCGTGCTAGACAGAAATTGATGGCAATACAGCTAGATTTTAGAGCCACTACGATAGTGACCCGGAACTGGTGCAAGAATGTCTGTCAAGTGATTCACCACATGCAATATTTCATTGAGCCGAGCCCTAAATGACTCTTTTCGTTCTTCTAGTGACAAAGAGAAAAGAGATACGATTACAAATTGGAAGAATTTGCTTCGGTTGGGAGTTGCAGTTCTTTATTGGACGGCGGCTGCGGAGCGAACGATTTGGATAAATTCGCTACGTTGATCGGATCATTTGATGGTACTCAAATTGGATTGGTGTTAGAATCCTCGCAATCTTCCGTTGACTTACAAATTTTATTTGCCACTTGTACATTCGTATTGTAGTAAGGTTCAAATGGGTTATGGCGATATCTGTCTCATTTTACTCGGAGTCATCGCTACAATTTATACGACTTCAGTCACTACTCGGCCACTACTGGTCTTAATCAGTCACTAGCCAGTCACTACTGTTAGATTGACTCAATCATAGTAATCTCTATACAGACTTAAACTAATCCTTAGTGATGTTTCATCTTAGTGATGTTTCATCTCAGATACAGTAGAATTAATTATGGAATTAATAGCTGATCAATGTGAGCTCGTCTTTCTCTGTTCCCCACTTTCCCTGTACTTCACCTAGTTGATCAGCCTTAACAATGATCGTCCACGGTCCGCACCGGTGCAGTTAGTCTTTCAAAAATAAGGGAAATACTGGATGGTCGATTCCACTTAATCCAACTTTCCATTCTAACTCGCCAGTCTCCAAATCCCTCGAAAACATCTCAATATTATCCGTCTTCTGATTAGTAGCCATCAACCACTTTCCATCAGGACTAATCCCAATATGCCTAGGAAAGGACCCCCTAGAGTCAACCGTATGAACATGCTCAAACAAGCCATCGTCCAATATTTTGTACACGCCAATACTATTGCTTCCATTTCGATTCGTAATGTAGATGAACTTCCCTGGTTCGTCCAGTATAATGGCACTTGCCCTCGAATAGAATTTCGTTTCTGGTGGAATGGTGCACATGTACTGAAGTTCAGGAGATAGACAACCGGTGGTTAGATCCTGTTTGTAAGCCGAGAGTGTCGAATCTAATTCATTGATCACGTAGACCCATGGCTGAGTAGGATGGAACGCCATGTGTCGTGGTCCTGCACCAGGTCTAGTCCTCACGAACGGCGTCTTGCAGGGTACCAATTTAGTTCCATGGACTTCATACTGGAAAATCTTATCCTGTCCCAGATCCGTTCCATAAACGTACCTGCCTAAAGAAAGGAAATCATTTCCTATCCAATGGGTATGGGCTACGTCTTGTCTCTTGCCATTCGGTCCCAATTCCAGTTGACTCGGTTCATTCAAATCAATGACTTGATTGGGCTCCAACAGTCCTATTGGACCGAGAGGCGCATTCATGACTAGATATGTACTGAAAGTGCCACCAAAGTAATTGGCCACGTACAGAATCCTATCTTCTTCATCGAGTTGCATTTGAGTGGGACTATGTCCCTTGGACAAGATCGTTTGAAGTCTCGTGAGAGGTTCTTTGTCGTTTCGAGGATTAAGCCGAAAAACAACAACGGCACCGACCCCCTTTTCATGGTCGCCTGAACCTTCGTAGGTCCCACACTCATCACAAGCATAAAGCATTGTTCCCGCTTTATTGGTGATGAGCCATGACGTTTGGGAGCCGACAGAAGTACGAGCTACGTATTTTAATGTTAGCTGTTCTGGATCGAAATCGATCGTATGAATGTCTGGACCGAATGAACCGATTAGGAGCCTCATTTTGCCTATCTTGTGTTTGCAGGAGAGTGGGACAGGAGGTTTAATTGAGAGAAATAAGAAAAGAAAAATAAAAAAAAGAAAAATAGGGGAAAAGAAAAAAGGGGGAGAAAAAGAGGAGAAGATAAGGTGGGGGGTTGAGCAAAAAGTAGGTGCAGCGTTAGCGCGTACGTGGAGGTTCGCCAAGCTTTACAAGTCGGAGCTGCGCCGAAAGAACGGGGTGTCCCCGTTGAATTTAGAGCTTCGGTTAGACGGGATACTTTTCCGAATGATATTATCCTTTTAACGTGACCATAATTATTAGATATGGAAAACCATCTGACGGTCGTCCAATCACAACTCGGCCTGCGGTACGTAGCGAAATCCTAAATTGATTTTAGCGTGGGATCCACATGGGCCGAGCCAATCGGACAGGCTAATGTTGATCGGAAAAGCGATTATTGAAAAAGGTCTCGGTTCCCCCACATTTCCCCACGACTATGCATAAAAGCCTCCTCGGAGAAACAAAAGTAACATCTGCTCATCTTAACAACTACAGGTAATATGCCGTCTATCAACTTACGACTTTGCGCGCTTGTCGTGTCAGTCTGTTTCGGATCATTCCTATTCGGATACGATCAAGGTTATATCTCGGGATGTCTCACGATGCCTACCTTCGCGGCCGCAATGGGATGGTCGGCACAGAGTAAAGCTCAAGTCACCGGAAACCTCGTAGCCATGTTGGCAGTCGGCGGAATCATTGGATCGCTCGCCGCATCGCCCATCACAGAGAAATTTGGTCGAAGATGGGGTGTCATGATGTGTGCAATGATCTTCGACGTTGGTGTCGTGTTGCAGCTGATTAGTTCTTATCCGGCTTTTCTTACTGGTCGAATTCTCAGCGGTATGGGTGTGGGTGCAGCTAGTATGGTTGTTCCTCTATTCATCGGAGAAATGGCGCCGAAGGAGATTCGAGGTCGATTAGTGTCTTGGTACGCGGTGTTCCTATACCTCGGAATCGTCATCGCGTATTGGTTGGTCTATGCGATCGTTAATACCGTCAACGCGACGAATTCGGCACAATGGAGAATTCCCGTCGGTTTGCAACTTGTTCCTGCCACGGTGATGATGGTTTCGACTTACTTTCTGCCTGAATCGGTAAGATGGCTCGTCAAGAACGGAAAACTTGAGGAAGGACTTGAATCACTCGCTTACATCCGTAAACGTCAAACTGACGATCCTCTCATCGTCGCCGAATTTGACGAGATTAAATTCGGCGCAGAGCTAGAACTCAATGTAACAGACGGCGTTAAGTGGCGAGAAGTAATGCTCCCAGTCAATCGAAAGAGACTGGCCATTGGTTTTTGTGTCTTGCTTTTCCAACAGACTACTGGTACTCTACTATTTACTTATTACGCCCCGACCATTTTCCAGTCGATTGGACTTCAAGGTCAGACGACCGGTCTTTTCGCAACGGGAGTGTATGGAATCATCAAATGTTCTGTCACAGTCATTTTTCTTACCTACTTTATCGATCGCGTTGGAAGAAGACCCATGTTTATCCAAGGTTCGGTTGGAATGGCTATTTGTGTTCTGGGACTAGGTCTCCTTCTTCACTTCGAACCTCCAAATCCAGAAGCTACGCATGTAAGTAAAGCATCGATCGGAATGGTCGCTTTGATCTTCTTGTTCGACATCTTTTTCTCTTGCTCTTGGGGACCGACTGGTTGGGTCTACGTGGGTGAAATCTTCCCCAGTCGAATCAGAGAATATTGTGTGGCTGTCTCTACGTGTGCGAATTGGATCGGAAATCTCGCTGTCTCAAAGTTCGTGCCTGTAGCGATTGCAAATATCGGATGGTGGATGTTTATCATCTTTTTCTTCTTCAACATTATTAATCTTCTATTTGCCATTTTTTTCGTTAAGGAGACAAAGGGAGTCAGTTTGGAAAAGATGGATGAGATTTTTGGTGCGAAGCATATAGATTTTAAGGAGTTGGATGACTTCCCGGATACGGAAAAAGGACCACTTGAGCTCGAACAGCTCGAGGATGTTCGTGCTAGCTAAGTAGCTTAGTGGTGTGTAGTGTAGTGTTTATAGATTAGATTATCTTGCAGAATGATTCATCCGTTAGTTTGTCACGATTCAGCTCGAGCTGTTCAATCTCCTCTCTCCGTCATGACGTTAAGTCTCTTCTTTCTATCGTACTAAAATCAGTCCGCTTGTGGCTTGTGAATCTTGCCGAGTTCCGGTTATCCGCATGAACACCTTTTCCCCAGAATTACGATTTTTGTAGACGGCGAGTTAGAAACCTAAATCATGGCCAAGCAACCGCAAATATGGAATTCGGAACCCACAAATTGTGACGTCCGAAACGACATTGGAGAAGTAGAAGTCATTATCGACGGAAAACTTCTTGCAATCGGTCTCGATAGATATATATGGTTTCTACGATGTGTTAACTCTCATGCGGAGCGTATGATGAAAGGGCATTTGCGCAAAGTCTCTAAAATGACTTTTCAATTTGACAGCAAACGCTTGGCTTTGGACTTGGCACAAGAAGCTGCTATCTGTGCGGTATTTAGGTGCCATTTGGATGATTTTCCACATGTAATTCCTTGAATATGTCATACATGGTTTAAGTGACTTTTATCATGCCCGATACGAACTTCCCACGTAATTTGAAATTTATATTTTTAATAACAATATTTCGAGTTTTTCCGTTTCTTAAAATTTTAAAGTTTTATTCTTCAACTAATCGGAGTAGATCTCCATTATTAAGGGAATTAATACAGTTAAAAATATTCAATTTACTGCACAAATTGTGTTCGAATTGCAAGCCGCTTTATATCAGAAATGAAGGAGATCTCCCATCCCTTGAGACTCTGAATAGGCCGCAATAGTAGCCTTCAGATTGATGTCCAAGATCTACGCAAATTTATCTATCAATCCGCGTTCTTATATTCCTATACCTTTGCTAGGCCCCACATCTCTGTAAATGGTGCAACAATCATGGAAGCAAGCGCAGCATATGTCATTTCCTGACAAGCCACAAACCGGCAACACTAAAGTCCACATTGAAGTCCAATTGTCCGTTCTCATTGCCTGTTCTGGTGCCTCCACTTGGCGTTATAATCAGCTATCGACTGCTTCAGGTTTTTCTTTCTCCTCTGACTATTCATTAACGTAAAGCTGATTGGTATGTTCTTCTGCAAGCTAGCTATTCCGCATCCGCGTCTCCTCAGACTAGGGCAGCGGTAGCTCGCAGCAGCACTGTACTAGAAAGTCCCCCAATGTTAGGATATTGAAAACTATCGTGATTTGGAGGCTCTTAATCATTACCATGAATATGTTTCTTAAATAATGCAATTCTGAGCTAATGGCAATAATTTAGGCTTCTCGAAAACGATGCGGATACGTTTACTCTTAGTAGAGCAATGGGAGAATATCAGAGGAGTCGCGGGATAACGGCAAAACTCCTATTCAATGGCATGGCTAAGTAAATGCCGAGTTTAGTACTTCTACTACGCCATGGATATGTGTTTATGACGACTATAGGGAGTGGAATGCTAAATTACAGATCAGCGACCCTTCGATTGTCTAAAGATATTAGCAATCCTTGTTTAAAATTCGTAAAGAATATACAAATTTATTCGGATACGGAAAATTCTATGTCATAGATGAACCTAATGAAAGGATGTTTGCTTATAAGTGAATATTTGAAGGTAATGTTGATCTGGTGGTCACTTCATTTATGGGGAGGAAACCCTGTGGAAATTCCTTCAGATTTCTTGAAACCGGGATATTTTCTTATAGGCAACTATGCAGATCTTATTCTGCTTACAGATTCAATGAATATTCAACCATTTGAGTCCTTTGTATATATGGTTGAAAAACAGCAATAGACCATCCTTTAGCTGTACTATGGAGAGTTATATGTAAGATCGCGTAACCTAAGTCCTTTCTAAAATCCTACGTGTTTAACGCAACAAGACGAGAACATATTAACGTTAAAGGAAGACACTGGTAATAACATGCTCTTAAAATTTATTGAATTTATCCAATTCTATGGGGGGTTTGAAGTAATACTATGTCACATAATACTAACTCTGCCACCACCTGAACACATGCTTTCAATGACAGCTACGTCATTAAACGCTTCATCTGGTCCAGCTCGTCTTTCTGCTTTACCGTCTTTCACAGCCTGTAAAAATCCTTCAATTTCCCGATGTACTCCATTACTCTCCACAATCACTTCCTTCTTGCTTCCTGAAAGAGGCTCGAGCGTCAACTTTGTTCCTTTAGGGCCCTCAACGATCGACACCGAGCCGTCAGTACCAATAAAGATATATTCTTGTAAGCTCATAGTTGAAGCGAACGACACACACAGAGTTCCCGTTGCTCCACCACTGAAAAGTAGCGCGGCATTCACTGTATCGATAGGTGGTAGGTGAACAGCTACCTGACTAGAATAACTTTTAGTCTCGACTATTTCCTGACCTGAGACGTAGCGTAAAAGAGCGACATTATGCACACCACCATCCAATATGAAGCCACCCTGATGTTGAGGAGTCTTGCGCCACTCAGTCTGGAAATACCTGTCACTCTCTTGCATGTTGGTCCATGATCTACCGTGTACCTGCACTAGTTTACCGATATCACGATTATCGACGACCCACTTACGAGCAAGATCAAACGCTTCCGTATAACGAAAGTGCTCAGCCACACTGAAAATCAAGCCTTTACTGGCAAAGTTCTTTCTATAGTCCGAAATCAGATCGCCTGCCGTTAGTACATCGTTTGCTACAGGCTTCTCGGAGAGCACATGCTTCCCATATGCAAGGCACCGCCTGATGATGTCGGGCTGAACAAGAATTGGCAAAACAATGACAACTGCTGTAATGTCCAACCTCTGTAAAAGGTCCTCAAGTGTATGGCCCGGAATCTCATCACAATAGACTTCAATCTGTTGAGGTGAAAGACCAATCTTTTCGGCTGCTGACAGAAGTGAATAGGCGCTTGATTTAGAGCGTGAGTAGACGGCTTTCAATTCAGCCTTGTTTGCTACAAGTGCCGGAAGATGCTCTTACATTCGTGTTAACTAATATTCGGGACATCATTAAGATAAAAGATAGTTACTTTCTGTGGCAAATAAGCCAGCTCCTAGGAGTGCAATTCCCGTCATCGCAACTTTTATTATTAAGAAAATGCTTTAGCGGGCATGGATGAGCAAGATATAAAGGTCTGGCACGTGAGTGGCACGGAAACCTTGATCAACGTTGCGGGGTAAGGATTTAACCGACGGATCCAGTTGAACAACCCCGCCACTCTCTCTGGGTTTAGCCCCACTTCTTGATGCCGCCTAGCTAGCTATACCGGCGCCGGAGACGTTGGGTCTCTTCTTCCCGGAACTCGTGATAAGACTTTAATACCGGTATTCCGTCGACCCGCAGGATCTCTTCCTCAGGAACGCGGGCAGGGGCTGACATACCGCAAAAGTGGATGCATCCGTCGGATCCTGCACTAAGGTCCTAAAATTTCTTCACTTGAAGTCTGATAGCACTAAAATTGATGCTCGTGCCCCGCATTTTATGTTTGTCCCTCCACTTTGAGATTCTGATATCAGATGTCAAACTACGAGCTTTTATTCTGGAATGGTGGGGTCGTAGGCGTTGTGCGACCAAGAACTAAAAACATCCGTCTCCGGATTACGGAATGACTGATTAAGGTCGATTCCAGCGGATATCGTGCGGGTAAACTTAGAGTTTGGAAGAGTGCGTATAAAGAACCAACATATTCCCTTCAAATAAATTGAATTGCAAAGTGACGTAAGCTTGAAAAGAGTTATATTATACTAAGTAATACTAAACATGTCTTCCACCAAGGTAAGGGATGCGCATGAGGAAGCAATGAGCCTTGCTATCAAGGCCTCTCCGCCTTGGTACCGTGTTGGGTCACGCATTAGGCTTTACATTTTACTTATTTCCGCCTTACTCACGTCATCGAGCTGGGGTTTCGATCTCTCTATGACAAACAGTCTTCAATCAGTTGATCGATTCAATGAATATTTTGATTATCCGTCCGGTTCTCGTCTTGGACTTTATGGCGCTGCCGCTGGGATTGGCGGTATTCCTGCAGTTTTAATCTCTCCATATATTACTGGTCGCTTCGGAAGACGTATCCTCTGTTGTCTTGGCTCTGCTGTGGTAATTGGCATGGCAATCATGGAAACGTTTTCAACTAGCTTTGGCATGTTTGTGGCGGCAAAGCTGCTTGTCGGTTTTGGTGCCAATCTTCAACAAGTGGGTGGACCGGTATTGGTTGTTGAACTTGTACATCCGAAAGAGCGCGTCGCTCTCAGTTCATTGTACAACACAAGCATATACATTGGCTTTATAATTGGGTCATGGATCACGTATGGTACCTTCTCCTTGAATAGTAATTGGGCATGGAAGATCCCGTGCATCCTGCAAGTGGTGCTCCCGTTATATCAGTTTTGTACAATCTGGTTTTGCCCTGAGTCACCGCGTTGGCTTGCAACTAAAGGTCGTCTTGACGAGGTTCATGCAATGTTGGTAAAATATCATGGGAATGGCGAAGAAACTGAGGTCGTCAAGTTGGAATACCAAGAGATTATAGCAGGAATTGAAGCTGATAAGTCTGACATGGGTGTTTCTGGTATTGTTTCTTTCCTTAAGCACCGGGGAAACGTGAAGCGAACTTTATTTTGTGCGGCTGTAGCGGTAGCATCTCAATGCACAGGTTCTGGTCTCATCTCCTCGTATCTGCCTGATATTTTGGAACGGGTTGGTCTGACATCAAGTCGGGACAAGACTCTTATAAATGGTATTCTTAACATTTGGACTTGGCTTGTTGGAATTGGCGCCGCGATGACGATCCCCCATTTCGGCCGTAGGACAGTATTTTTGGTCTGTACGGGCGGAATGATTGTTACATTTGCTGGATGGACTGCTACATCCGCCATATATTCTGTCGACAACAGTCCTGCAGCTGGGAAGGCTACAGTTGCGATGATATTTCTCTATAACTTATTTTATGGCTCTTGTTTTCTTCCGCTCGTGGTTGCGTATCCGCTAGAGATTGCCACCACGAAGCAAAGAGGTTTTTTGTTTTCTTGGACAAATTTCTGCATCACATCTTCATCCTTTGCAATTACATATATTAATCCTGTGGGGTTGCAAAATCTTGGATGGAAGTACTACATTATTCAGTTAGTGTGGATACTTTTCACTTTTGTTTACATTTATTTGTGGTTTGTCGAAACGAAGGGTCTTACTCTAGAGGAAATCGCAAAGTTATTTGATGGCGAAAAGGATTTCCAAAATAGCATTTCGGTGCTTGAGAATTCTGAAAAGAAAGAAGAAATTATGGAGAATGAGCATAAGGAAATTGAATGCTAATATAGTTCATAATTACAAAACTTAAATTAACGTCCCTCGTGGCATAACGTTATATACGTTGCATGACAATATGTCAATTTTTCCACGTCTCCACGCTAACTTATTTCCTTAATAACACCACCACTAATGCGTCGTAAAAACCTACAAGCTGCTGAAAAGGAAAATCGAGTCCTTGAAGCCATTGCTGGAATTAAATCTGGCAAATACAAATCTGGAACTGAGGCTGCACGTCTGCTTGAACTTAGCGCGTCAACTATTATCAAAGCCTGAAGGGCCGCCCCTCACGCTCTACTGCTCGAATTAAGTAGCAGTTATTGACAGAAGCAGAAGAAAAGTCAATTTTAAAGTGGATTCGACAGCTTCCTAAAGGTGGATATCCTTTTAGGTATAAGTTTCTGGCAGATATAGCTTATGAAATTCACTCTCGTCGCGTCGCGTCTGTCAACTCTCCCGAAAAACCTCCTATTAAACCTCGCTCAATTGGCCAAGACTGGGTTCCCCGTTTATCCAACGTCAACCTCAGATCTATTATCGGCCGTCGAATAGAAGTCAGTAGAATGGAAGGCACGACAAAAGAAGTTGATCGAAACTAACGTCAAGTCATTTATGGATTAAATGCTAGTTTCACGATATAATTGACAGGTTGACGTAATTTACTCATATCTCGCTATCTTTTGACCGTTAAAGCCCTGTTCAAATGTGGGAATAGGTACCATGGGCTTTCCTTTTGCGACCAGTGTTAGAAAGTTTACGAGACTTTCATCAACGACCAGACTAGCACAAAAGTTTCACACTGGCTCAAAGCATCGAACGATTGGCAACGGACAGTCGGGCCTCAATTTTTGCAAAGTAGATCCTCCTATAAGTAGATATGCTGCACTATAGCTGATCACGCCTCCTACAGATGCAGAGAATGGTGGGCAGAGCTTGTCAGAAAAGATTCCTTTTCGCTGCACTCATGATATCGTCAAAGGCTACGGAATGCTCATATTGCTCAGCAATCTTATGGAGCACGCGTTCGAGCTTACGTTTTCCAAGATGGTTATCCTGACGTTGTATTTGGAGACGAATTCAAGAACGTCTCTCGATCGTTCAGAGTCGCGGCTCAGCGGCGAAGAGAAGGTTCAAACTACTACGGCTGCAAATGCTGCCACTGGAGAAAACTTCAAAATAATTCGAATCTCCTTCATCTCGAGAACTGCTCTTGCTCTAAATAATCGACGTGCAGTTATCAACTTGACAGAAACAATGATACAAGCGGTATTGGAAAAATACAACTGTATTGGATTTTCCGCAGCACAAGCTTGTCACACAGGCATTGTCAACGTGTGCATGACTTGCAGGAGAGAAAAGAGTAGGAGAGAAAGAGCAAGTATTTGTGCAGTGCCATACAATTCGGGGCATCAGGCCGCTTCAGTGTCTCATTCTGTATATGTTCAGTCCCTTAACATTGAAGTCAGTATCCTGGCCAAAGTGTTCTTCTCCTGAACATGCCGCCTATTGTGAGAAGGAATTCTCCTCGATCGTGATTCAAATGCATGACCTTAAACGTCACTATACTATGATTCCATTACACATTCTTATCCGGAACAGCAGTGCTATGTTCGTGGCTCAATAAACCGCACTCCGTATGAATATCCGTATGGGAGCCCTCAAGATCATTCGGGCAGACCGTGGCCGCCATTTAGCTTGTATGATTCCTGGCTTATCGCCGACCAGTAGTCAACGGGTGTTGGTATGTTTTTGGGGATCTGGAAAGGAAAATTCTGCTTCAGTGCAGAATTCAACAAAGCTTCTTACTAGAAGGAGGAAGTGCGTGGATTTTTGGAAGAAAACATCATCAAGATTAATCGTCTTTGCTAGTCTAGAGGTCAAAGTCGCAAGACACCGTAACTAGGTAGCCTTAATGATATGTCCTCCTCCCATGAAAGGAGCCAATTGCTCTGCTGAGTTACTTTTTGATCAGGACGATCGGTCAAGCAGATTGCCGCTCACTCTGGCAGAGATGTTGGCCTCAGGTCGAAACAAGCTCGCCCCTCAATTGTGAAGAAGCCAATAATACATGTCATCCGCATCTGATAATCATGTTCTAAATGGGATAAGAATAACGGTTTAAAATCAGCAACTATCTTAGTTGAACCGTACTAGACACACTAGATGCGAGCGTCAGATTAGTCGTAACGTAATCTCCTCCGTCCTTTCCTAAGTGCTGTTCTACATTAGAAACAGAATTTTGATCTGACAACGGTACCGACAGTTCAATATATCCTGCTATATCGAAGAATATCCTTGCAATGCCTTCCCATGTCTCTGTCTGAATGCGTAGAATAGTTGCGGCTCGTCAATTTCGCGCTTAGAACAGCGGCTAGAGGTGTCATGCCACGTGAGATTCCACTGCATCATTTGTTATCTTTCTGATAGTCAAAGTCGTGTCGAGGAAGCATCTC
>JAKTSW010000148.1:0-21035 GCA_030580435.1 Babjevia anomala
GTTTGGTGCCACTTGATCGAAAGAAAGCACTTCGCTACCTACCAGCCGAGCAAATAGTTGATCAACTGACTGAGGAAACACCACCTTGTACCCCTACAAAGGAAACTTTCAGGTAAGTCTTTCTTACTAGCTCTTCTCCAGAGTTTGGAGTGTTACACCGAGCAAACAAGGCTTTAGAAGAGCGTGTTCAGGTGTTGCAGACGCCTGTTCGATCATATGTTCGTGAATTGGCAGCTCGGAGCGAGCAACATTCTGCACGTCATAGAATCCTCAAACATGAAGTAGAAACCTTCGCAGCTTACTCAATAAAAGACGAGAAGTCAAGAGAGGAAAGGGATGTATTTTGAAGGACAAATTCAGGATAAGCATGGAGGGAATATGTGATGAGGTGCTGGCTGAAGAAGAGCTGACCGATGACCGCAAGAAGAAGAAGGGCAAAATCGCCATCAACGAGACCGTTCAATTATCTGAAATTACGTTGGAAGATGAAGATTCGGTTGAAGAAGAAGATGAAAGCCAAATGCAAGATTGTATCATAATTGCTGTTGAGTAAATTAGATTTTTGTCTGGTCGTTTCGAGAAATGGTGATGATTACGCGGTTGTGATGATTAAACCGCGACTAACGTTAGTTCTTCAGTAGTTTTCGCCGAAGGCTATTCAAAGCGGTAGTTAAGTCCATAATTTAGTGATTAAGACCCCCTATAGGCCTCGAATTTTTGCAGCAGCTAGTATGTCAATAATTATTACATGATGCGGGAGTCAGGGCGGTGTATTCAAAAACTTCAACCAGAACTTCTAAACCGCTGACCTTTCTTGACATTATCGGTTTAAAAAAAACAGATATTTTCGCTATCGGCCCTTCTGTGCGTATTTGTTCTTCGAAAAATAATGCTGTTGCAGTCGTCCATTAGAAAGATGCTTTAGGATTATAGATGCCGAAGAAGCAGCTAGTATCTTGCTATTGAGATAGATATGTTAGTGATCCGTTCTTAAGGATTACAGTCTTACTCGTACTCTTGGGCGTCTTCAGCTATCCTTTTTATTATCACAATGGCAAGACAGATTACAATTGCTGTTGGTTCTAAAACCAATGCAGTTGCATTGCACGATGTCCTCCTTACAATATTTAACGATTCATACTTTTCGACTGAAGGTCTGCGTCATGGGAACAAATATGCCAGCTATCAAATAACTTTAGTCTTCATGAACAATGTACTTTCAGGAAACCCTATAATATTGAACCTGGCTTTGAAGATTTCTGAATAGCTAAAATCCTTCTTGTATTATCAAACAGGTATCAAAAGGTCGTTGCTTGATATGCAAATCCTGACCGATTTCAAGTTGACAAGATCGCGTGCTTCGTTGGCTGACATGGCTCTATGTTGACATCAAATCTGCTGGACCTGCCTTGAGAGCAATCGCTAAAAAGTATCGAAGCTTTACCTCATCAATACGGCATATGGATAGATATCTATAGCTATGTTGAAATTATTCTTCTAAATACTGCACCATGCTTATCGACTATTAGCACTCCCCCGATCATACTATCTAAGCAATAATAATTCCATCATATAATTAACACTCCAATCAAGGCAATTTGATGATGCGAATAGTATGTATCGATCAAGTCTTAGCTACACGACACCGCTGATCCACGTCAAGAAGCAAAAAGTAAGTAGCCAACATAATTCTAAATCAAAACAGCTTCGAACTATATCTCATATCAATCCTTTGAGATATTTGCGATATTCCGCCATGGAAAGTCGCGAAAATGTTTCCTACCTGTGTGTGCAACATCATGTTCGTTTACCGGCTAGCCCACTATAGAGATGCCAAGGTTAATTTCAATGAATAGCAACACAACTACACAACCCAACTAGATGACAGGATAAAGACATCTTGATTCAAATATCTTTGCATACATCACGTTTGGTCTTATAATATCTACAGCTGTGGAAGATATTTAGACTTTTTTCGAATTCTCTCTCCAAACATATAGAACAAAATCGGCATAGGTATCAGTATTACGGCGAGGCATCCTAATAACGTGCCAGCCCATTGCACGCCGAGGTTCTTAAACATTGCCCTGGTAAACAGAGGAAATCCTGCAGCAAAGGAGGATCGAAGAAATGTATTCGCTGCAATACCCGATGCAGCGAACATCAAGTAAGCTTCAACGATATAGTTGATCGCGGACAGAAAAATTGTTATCAAGCCAATACCTGTTAACAATCCGGATAACGTCGGGACTATCCAAGGAACGCTTTTAGGGTATGCGCCACTCCAGAAAAGCCAGAACAAACCGATTGCAAATGCTACTGCTCCGATAATAGTAGGGAGAAGTCTCATCTCGGGAATAGGAATACCATTATTGGCCTTCGTGCGGCGATAAGTAAGAGGTTCAAAACCGATGACTATAAGTGCTCCGATCACTTCGCCCAATACGAGTCCAAGGTAGGGTAGATTCATGATGTTTGGGGACATCCCGTAGCCTTCTGAAAAAATAATAGGATAGACGTCCAACAAACAGTACAAAAATCCTAAATGAATACTGTTAACTTTCAGAAGTCGAAAACGCCTCGATACCATCAAAAGCATACCATAAACGAATGCAGAATAAAGAGAGATCAACAGAAGAATTGGCTCCGTGAATAGCATGTTAAGAGGTCTACTCAAATTTCTCTCAATCAAATCTCTATAATTCAGTTCAACCTCATTCTGTTTAGCATGAATACCCCAGTTATGTGTTTCTCGCCGTAGAATAGCTGCTTTTGTTACAAGAATAGTTGGTGCATATGTTTCCTCGACGAACAATAGTACCAAGATCACAGAAAAGAAGCCCATAATTGAAGACAGATACTGAGTCCACCTCCAGCCAAGGTGACTGTCGACAATAAAAGCTCCAACAATGGGAGCTAAGAGTGGAGCAGTGAAAACGGCCGAGGCAAAAATGGCGATAGATGTACCTCGCCACTTGTTGGTGTACATATCCGCAAAAGAAGCAGGTACAACAACTAACATGCATGAACCGCTGAAACCCGCAAAAAACCGGCAGAGCATGATTGTTTGTAAGTCCTTAGCGGTTGCCACGCCAATGAAAAAGACCGAACATAGAAACATCGATATTATTACAGGAATTTTTCTACCGTAAAGTTCAGATATAGGTGCCCATATCAGTGGTCCTCCCGCAAAACCAAGAACAAAAAGCGATATGGTCAAAGTAAAGACAACACTTGAAATGCCGTATATCTCCATAATTGGCCGCGCTGCTGGAGAAAAGATGCTGCTCGAAAAACTAACCACTAAGGTCGTATAGCCTAAGATCGCAGTCACTTTGACTTTCTTGAGCGTGGGCCAATTGTGTGGATGTAGAGGATCATCTATTCCTTCGAAATCGACAACATACATATCTATCTGCGGTGGATATGGAGGATAGTTCCGTCCTCCGCCAAAAGGCATTGAATATTCTTGTTTTTCGACATCCTCCACAAGTGGGCTAATAGAAACTGCTGAGTTGTCAGATATCGTCGGCGTTCTGCTAGCTCTGATGACGCTCGAGTTGGTTCTTGACCGTAACCGATGGCCTACAGTCTCTGACTGAATCGACATACCACTCCTCGTGCGTTCTAGTACTCGCGAGTCCATGCTGTCTAGACGTGGAAGAGTAGGACGAGAAGTTAACGTTCTCAGGCCGCTCAGTGATGCGTATGAATCTGGCATAGGAGGTCTTTTCTTGCGAACAGATGCTGATAGGTCGGGTACAGTAGACGCCAATTCTGCCGCATCGTTGGTTTCGCTTGCCGGGCTAGAGCGAGCTTGATCGACCATTGCGCTCGTAGTAGATTCGTCGTTAAGGCTTGGTATCGGACTGAGCCCTCCCGGAAGGGCATTGGCGGGACCCTTCACAGATGCTGCGGCTCCATCTATGACACCTGGCATTAGTTCTGGATTTTGACGGAACAGCCCGCAGCAACTCAAGTAAAGAACTAAGGGAATATATTCGTCTATATAGCACAGCAAAGAAATTCCTTTCGCCTACAGATTAATATGCCTATTTAAATTTGCGATCTTTATCGTGTTCAATTATTGGTTTCCGTTGAGTCAATATTGAGTCGACATTCAACTATTGATGCGACGTTTAATTTAAAAGATCTGCAGGGTGACACTAAACCATTAATGGGCCAGTAGAACACATTTGGGTATTCAATCTCAATAGCGCTATGGCCACTTTCGCCTCAGCATATATGTACAAATATCAAAGTCAAAACTGCTCTAGAAATTGAAAACCGTAAATCTCGAAATACATTCAAAAATATGAAGACAAAAAAAATTACTTTCAAAAATCTTGTGAGGTCATGAAAAGAAGAAAAATAACACAAAAGAACAAATAAATAAAATAAAAAAAAAGCTTCCTTGCCAGGGGTCGAACCTGGAATCTCCCGCTAACTTTAGTCTCTTAAGAGGATAATCGTAGGCGGACGCCTTGCCATTGGGCCACAAGGAACAAGCTGTTCGCTTTACTGGAAGCTTGATAAATTGTTGTTTTTGTACTATATAAAATGCATGTACGGGTTAGGGTATTATTGTCGATATAAAACAACATCTAGCCATACAGTACGCACTTAGCATTCGCTACGACCTGACAAACCCTTAAAATATCGCGAAACTATTAAACGCTCGTTTATGGCACTCTAGGCGATGTCAAACTCGTTAGTAGTGAATTTATTGTAGTTTGTTGCGGCCGTAGAATTTGTCATCCGAGAGTTTTGCTCAGTAGTTGAAATAAACAGAAATGAGTGACTACTTTAACCACCGAAGCTTTATACTTCGTATTTTATACTTTGCAACAGCCAATCCATCTCTTTTTTGATTGATCTTCTCGTTAGCTTAGTTGGATACATATATATATCGCCATGAATCAGCCGGATAGGTTTGAACTATTTTTATTACCCGATGGTGTCCCAAAGTAAGTATACATTGTGAACTTTACAGCAGTTAGCGCAGCCTGCGGCGAAACGTCCATGTCTTGATGAACTGAGTGGCTGTAATCAAATGAGGATCGGCGGCTTGACGGCTAATCATATTTAGGCTTGCGATCACTCCAGACTCGAGGCTGCCTAATGCTGCAACAATCAAATTTGAACGCGAAGATCACACGTTAGGCAATTTGCTGCGGTCGCAGCTGCTACAGGACCCCAAAGTCATCTATGCGGCTTACAAGATTGAGCATCCACTTTTCGCAAATTTTATCTTGCGCATTCAGACAGAGGAAGGTTATTCTCCTAAGGAAGCACTGCGAAACTCGGTGTATATTCTGATTGCGCAGCTCGAACAGCTGAAGAGAGAATTTACGAAAGAGTGGGAATTGAAGAAATTGTCCGGAATGGACGAGATTTAGTTTCAAGTGGCCTGTTACAATCTGGTGGTTTATAATAGTGTATTATATGGTGCTGTATTATAGATTTTTGTTCACTAACTTCACAATGCATATATCAAAAGTTGTTGCAATTAAAATTTTGGCTACCTATACCTTTTGGAGTCTGCTACGTGTATTGCAAAGTCCGATTCTTTGTTATCTGTTGAAGCGTGTGCTCAATTTTAGTGCTAAAGAGG
Organism: Babjevia anomala; assembly: GCA_030580435.1. NCBI lineage: Eukaryota > Fungi > Ascomycota > Lipomycetes > Lipomycetales > Lipomycetaceae > Babjevia > Babjevia anomala. The sequence goes on from JAKTSW010000148.1 coordinate 5,615, forward strand.
GCAGTGTGTTGTCTTTTTGGCGAATATTTCCCAGCATGCCACGTATATGGCGCAAAATGTTCACAACCGTAAATATATTTTGCATAATGGATACCAGGATTGATGGATCGTGTAAGAACTCCATTTTATTCAGTAATCAATGAACTGGATGTCGTCTATACTTGCTACTCCACAATTTACTCTAGGCTAGTGTCTAATTCCCTTTGATATTTCTGGCTGGTATATACAGCTTCAGAAATATTCTTTTGTGATGTCGGAATTGCAGGAGAACGGACAACTCTCTAGCTCGCAGAAAGAGCAGGTACCTCGGCCTCAGATCATGTCTCGAGTTCCGTCAAACACATATAGTCCTCTACGAAGACCACAGATTTCTGGCGAGGCTCCCAGAAGTAAATCACGTTCATCTTCAGTCACTCGATCTAGTACCAGAAAGTCGAATTCCAATAATCAGCAGCATCAGCAATCACCGCCAATGGGCGGTCGATCAACACCTACATCTCAGCTGTCGCAACCTTCAAGTCCAAATCATGGTAGCTTATCTGCTAATGTAAACTCGGGTGTTGGAAATCAAGTGGTTGGAAACTCTGAAAATGGACTAGGACATGGTGGATATTATCATCACTCACAACAACAACAACAACATCATCATCATCATAAACAGGCCGGTACCAACTCTCAAACCGGTTCTGCCAGTGATTTCGAAACAAGACAGAGACACTACTTCAGGCGTGTAAGGGATGATGTTGATGATGATTACTACAAACTAGAAAGTAGTGTGCCTCCATACTCTAGTAGTAGCAGTCAATCTGGATCATTTCAGGGAGGTCTTAATGACAGCGACAACGAGGAAGATGGTTCGCCGGCTCTCGAATTTCCCATTCGGCAGGATTTCCAGCCAGAAATGATGAATTTTGACAATTTATTTAATGTTGCTGCAATGATACATCAGAACCAGAAGCTGTCGCAGGAGGATATCGATATACCAAAAAATAGAGAACGGCTGGAATGGCAGGCTATGCTCTCAAGTGTTCTTACTGGCGAGGTGGTTCGTTCCGAGAAGCGAAAGCTCCTTCAAACTACTGCGACAACAGAAAATCCGCCAATTGAAGTGGAAATGTGGATCGAACTTCGCGCAAAGATATGTGGTCGCTCGATAGCTGCGCAAAGAAAAATCATTGAAAAACAACGACTGAACGTAGATAAGGTTGTTGATGAAGTTCTGAACTTCGAAGTACAAGGCAAGGACAAGTCTGACAAAAGTCCAGAAGAGCAGATCAAAGCAATTTTAGAGAAGATCGAGGAGGTGGAGAGCTTTTGGCAATGTATCTCTGCAATGCAGCATGATAAACCAATAACTGCTTCTCTTGAGTTCTTACGACGTTCTGAAGCGCTTATAGCATGGGTAACTATAACAGATGAGCTCTCGTCCCAAATAGATGCTCTGAAGAAGTGGATTGGTAACGAAGATTTGGATTTAACACGCACACCGGAAAAAGGGACGGATGGAATCAGTGATGGTGTGCCATTCGTCGAACGCATTTTCAAAGAGACCAACCTTGAGGAAATTTTTAAGACAAGAATGGTTGCCACCCTTGGTCCGCTGATATCAAAGACTAAAGAAACAACCATTCAATTTTACGAGACCTTTGATCGAATGCGTCTGCCTTCCTTTATTGAGGATTTGATTATTATTTTGATGTTTCCCACGCGACTCATTCAGGAGATCGTCAGCACTCGTCTAGCATTTGCTCACAAGTTAGAAAATCCGTCTCTCATGATGATAGACCAAATGATTGATACTTTAAAGACGTCTATGCAACTAGCAATACATATTAAAAGAGATTTTCTTGCTTATTCGGCGGCAGAACCTGGATGGGAGCTCAACACTACCATGGACGAGAATTTTGATTATGTTTTCCTCGATGGGCTTTCATTTTATCTTGAACTGCTACAAAGGAAATTATTAGGAGGTCTGAGAGTTAAAAGGTTTTTCAAAACGTTTAGGGAGGTTGAAATCTTGGAGGCGGATTGGAATTTCCTGAAAGATCTTGGAGTGATAATAGACGGTGCCGATGTTGAAGTTGCAGAGCAAATCAGCTCACTTACCAGCAAGCTGATAGGTAGACTTGTATCATACTTTGAGCGGCAACTTAAGGGTCCGTTGGCTGCTCACAGTAATCCTGACCGTCCAGTTACAGCTTCGGAGCTTGACAAATGGTACAACAGCACAATAGATCATGTACTTGGCTTTCATCGTAAGCTGCTACGATTCTCTAGAATTCTGGAAAGTCAGTTTGAGAATGCATGCGAATTTGCTGTTGAGCCAAACCAGTTTGGCCCTATTTTTGAGTTACTTAAGAGTACTGGACACTTTCTGGTATACACAGCTAGTGTCGAGAGAGATGGAATTTACATTGTAGCCGATCCGTCTCTATATAATCAACCAAACAAAATCAATGAAATTATGCGAGCGTGTTCTGATGCGTATCCCTCGGATGATTTGACATCGTCGTCTTATCTTCTCTTTTTGTCTCCCCCTGAATCAGTACTATGGACCGGCGAGATCATGAATAGAGATTTACCAGAAGCAAACCTGGATCTCAAAGTTGGTCAGATCCGTCTTGTTGCCGAATGTGAAACCGTCAGATTGCACGTTGCACGTCAGCACTTCATGCAATTGATTGGCGAAGATAGGCTTCAACTTGTTGTCGATCAACGAGCGAATTTCCCTAGGGTAGACAAGGAGTTGAATAGGATGCGGAAAAATTTCTACAAGCTTGCGATATTGATTATTTCTGGTGCTGACACAATAAGGACTCAATGTAAAGGTGTGGGCTGTCAAGATATGATCAATCATTACTTCATCTTTGCTAGAGAGGCTGGTCAGCGAGCGATGCGATATTTGAACCTGCATAGAAGGTCAGTGTGCGCATTGAAACTTGTACATCTTGGAATTGATTGGGTAAGCTTTGTAAGCGATGATTGTGTTGCATCTGATAAGAAGACCTTTCAATGGTCTGTCAATGCTTTAGAATTTATCATGATGATGACTAGAGGCGCAAACATTCTTGCACTTAGTGAAGAGGAATTTTCCAGACTCAGGTCGAAAATAGCAGGATGCATGACGATTCTTATCTCACACTTCGACATAATGGGAGCTCGATCTAGTCTGACAGCACAAATGGAACAGAAAAAGCTTGTTAGTGAAGATGATGTCGTTAGTAAGATGGCTGAATTGAATATCAAGGACTACGACACGTGTCTACAACACAAGCGGGAGGAGTGGCTGCATCAATTAAACATGATCGAAGAGATGAGGCGATTGAAGCAGGAAGAGCAAAGATCGGTTGGAAAGGTACTCGATGATAGTAATTCTGAGACGCAATATCTCATGTTCCTTACTTCATCACTCTCAAATGTCTCAATTCGATGGCAACAGGGAAGATTTGTCGGTGGGGGTACGTTTGGAAGTGTTTATGCAGCTGTTAATCTCGATAATGGCCATCTTATGGCTGTAAAAGAGATACGTCTTCAAGATTCCCAATCGATTAGGCATATTGTTAAGTCAATCAAAGACGAAATGACAGTTCTAGAAATGTTGAGCCATCCAAATATTGTTCAGTATTACGGAGTTGAAGTTCATCGCGAAAAGGTTTTTATTTTCATGGAGTATTGCCAAGGAGGATCGTTGGCCGCTCTTCTGGAGCATGGTCGTATCGAAGACGAGACTGTTTCTCAGGTTTATACTCTTCAAATGTTGGAAGGTCTAGCTTATCTTCACCAATCTGGAATTGTACATCGTGATATAAAGCCGGAAAACATCTTGCTGGACCATCTTGGCGTCATCAAGTTTGTGGATTTTGGTGCCGCGAAGGTAATAGCTCAAAAAGGAAAAACTCGTGCAACTGCGTATGCTACTACGACTGTGGCTGGAATGAGTGTAAAAGCAAACTTGAATTCAATGACAGGCACGCCGATGTATATGTCACCGGAAGTGATCACTGGAGCAGGCTCAGGAAGGCAAGGTAGTATTGATATTTGGTCTCTCGGCTGCTGTGTTCTTGAAATGGCGACGGGAAGACGGCCATGGGTTAACCTTGATAATGAGTGGGCGATAATGTATCATATTGCAGCCGGTCATGTGCCTACGCCTCCGACAGACGAGCAACTCGACGAAATTGGACAGCAATTCCTGATGAGGTGTTTCGAACGTGATCCTTTTGTTAGAGCGTCGGCTCTGGAGTTGTTAGATGATCCTTGGATTAGGGCTATTAAGATGGATGGCATCGATACTCAAACCCCTTCCACTGAAAGCGATCTTTCCGTTGTCTAAGACGGAAGGCCAATCTATTACCTACGTATATATTCCTACATAATTTTTCTGCATACATCTATACTATACATCATCTCTTGTGCCGAATTCATTATTGTTATGAATCTTTTTGCGTTGTTCATTTTGTTTCATGTCGTTGGAAGACGGCCAGCTGCGATTGTGTGTGTAAGTCACAAGTTGACAGTCATTCAAGACAACCTAATATAAGCATCTGGTCAAATTTTAATGAATAATTTCTTCACTTCGCGATTTGTCCCTTTATCTCAGGAAAAAGTTCGCCCACCAGTTCATCGACAACTTTTGCAACAATATGAACATTCAAAATGCGATTTTGGAGCATTGCAAAAATCCTTCGAGACGCATGCCTTGCGTTTCCTGATCCTACAACTTTGGCAGCCATGTCTTGTAATAACGTATTAAGCAGAAACCCTGCCTCTGTCTTTGTTTTCGCAGCTTCCTTCGCAGCATGGCCATCCACCTGCTCCTTCTCTGTTTCTTCTTTTGGAGGTCTAATGCCATCTGGCCAAATCTTTTCTTGTGCGAGGTGTATAAGTGCAATGACTGTTTCTTCTTCTTCTAGCATATCGATCTGGTCGCGTACCTTTTTTTCAATAGTTCCTCCCAAGAGCTGCTGCAAAACTACGACACTAGCTCGATCTCGCAACCAGTTGTTACCTTTATTCAAATCGAAAACTTCAAGAAACAAATCACAAATAGGCTTGATGAATGGAGCAGGAGTTAGACCGTTCGTCGCAGTTCCAAATGAGTTGAGCTCAGCTTCGACCTCTGATATAGTCTTCGAGTCGTAGCTGCCTGCGGAATCTGAAGCGACTCCTCGACTGAAGCTGCGCTGTCCAGGCGAAGCTGTCTGTCTTGATGGAAGCGCAGGATTGAGACTGTTCGCAAATTGTTGCATCGGCACTTGAACTTGCTTCCTTTTGAAGCTCGAGTCTGCTTCAGATTCGAAGCGATTGTTGTAGTTGTTGAAATTGTTTGAATCGGGATTTGTCCTACTCCGTTGGGATGAGTTAATCTCTTCTTCAGCTCGTGAAACTTTAAGATGAGTCTCAGAGACATAAGGTTTTGGTGCACCACCAGAGCTCGCTAGCCTGCTGCTATTATTTGCTGTAGATTCTGGCATGTGTGTATTGTAATCAAATACGATGTTCCCGAAAACATCTTCCATCCCATCTGAGATTGAAGAATAAAGTTTCGTAACGAATTCTCCCCTGCTTCTTTTCATTTTTTTAGGATTCGAGCTTGCTTGCTCTCTGGCAACGGCATCTCCAGCAGACGACAAAAAAGATCTAAGTTCGCGAGAGTGGCAGACATCAGGGAGTAAGAGCAGAGCTTGTAGGTATTGCTCAAGGCCGGTTTTTCGAGAGTCAATAAACGTCTTGTTGAGCTTTAACATATTAACCCTTTTTTTTGGAAAATCCAGGCTGCGAACAGCAGAGAACTGTCGACGAAGGTGCTGATGCAAACGGAAGAATTCACTATAACGACGAGTAACAATCCAGCCTGCCGAAATGTTATTGTCATATGCAATTCTTTGAACCTCAATCACATCTAAATTGACACTTAGTATTTTTATGTATGCGATAGTGAAGTTAGGAAATACATACACAAGACGTAATCTGTGCCACTATCGTCAGTAAATGTGATAGCATTCTGTATTCTGACCTTTGACCGTCCGTAAAGGCTGTTGTCACTTTCCTGTACCATATACTGCTGCCTCTGCAGTTCCCTTCTTCTTATTTCTCGTTCCACACTGAGTTTGGATTTTCTTAAAATCCGAAGATCGGCGATATTGTTTGTTAATTCAGCCTTACGTATCAATGATATAAGAACGGCGTCTTGACTAACGAGTTTATTTACATCCTCCGATATTTTTTGTATGGCTTCCGTGAGACCTAAATCACCGGGAGCTGCTCGGTGTATTGAAACAGTGTCATTCACGTCATTGCCGAACGAACTTTCATTGTCAGAATCAGATGAAAGCGACAAACTGTCATCAGAGAATATCTCACGAGAAGCTTCTTCGAAAAGCGCACTGTCAACAGGAAATATGCTATTACTCTCATCTGTAGCAGATCCAAAAAGATCAGATCTCAACATATTGGCTGGTATATTGTTAGAAGTCAGAGACGTATTTGTAGTTGCTTGACCTGTCGTAGATGTCGTATTTGTTGAAGTTCTAGTCATGATCGACAGACTATCGGGATCATGCGGTCGCGATGATTCGATAGACGATCCTGGAGATGAGGGTGAACCTTCACGGACCGAGAGAATTTCTGACGCGGTGTCGTCAGGTCGATGCATGATGTCATCAAAGGCTGCTTGCACAGCTTGGACAACGTCGTCTTCAGGGTGAACATTGATAGCCAAACTATCATCATCAACCTTTGGATTCTGAGCTTCTGCATCTGTATCCGCAAATGAATTTGCGGTACCGTCATTGTCTTGTAGATTGTAATAGTCTTCAACTACGCCAGTATCAGGTTCAGCATCGGCCGAAGTGAGGTATTTCAGGAATATGTCTGACTTTTTGAATTTCGGGAGATCCTCGTTCTGTAAAATGTTGACGATCTGCTTTTGAGATCGAAGAATAGCACGTCTCGCGCGACGATATCCATCGATGGTAGGGTTTTCAGAAGCCAAAAACCTCTCTACCGCTAGTTTGTGATGTGTCGCAATATTCAATAGAGGGTCGTTAAAATACGTTTTGCATATAAGTTGAATATCCTCTTTATCTGCCTCAGACCAATCAGACGCATTAAATGTGTCGTCTTGTGACGGTTTATCTTCAAAATTAGGATGCTTCTTATCTTCATCCCCACTTTCCTCATTGTCTTCTTCTAAAGGATTTTTGAAACCGTTGACGACGAGATAAAATTGTATCAGAACTGTGCGATGTTGTCTATCCATATATTCCATAAAATACGACAGCCCTGCTGACGATGCCATAATCTGTTCTACAGTGTACCCTTCCCGTGGATCTACCTTAGCATTCGATGGCTGCCGCTGTCGAAAGCCCTTCTGTCTAGACGAAGGCGAAGCGTTCTCGTTAGAGAGCTCTAGGATCTTAAGATCAATTATTCTCTTCGCATTTTTTAGACGATTGATATATAACTTTTCTGAAGAATCCTTCAATACCTTTCGTAGCTGTATTGTAATTTCATATCGCAGTCGTCTAGCTTCTGACAACAATGTACATCTTCGTATTGAGCGGATGAACTTCTCGTACGTCCGCTCATCACTGCGTGGAGATAGACGGACGGAGCCTTGCTGTTTCATCGGAGACGGGTTTGCATGTTTATCAAGTGCCGCACGTAGACGCTGAACAGCCTTTCTATCTTGCAGAGTCTTGCTAGCGTAGTTTTCTATAAGGCGATTCCAAGTATCTGGCTCCTCTAGACCAGATAGAAGAGGTACCAAGATAGCGCACGCAATAATCTCTTGCAGTAAAATAAGAACTGCTCTGCTCTGCGATTCTGACTCAGGTAAAAGGTAAGAAACGACGGCCTGCACGAGTTTTCGAACCCACGCTTTTTCTGCTAGTTTTGGGTCAGGAGCTTTGAGTGAAGCAGCCGGATGTAAATCACCGCCATTATACTTTGATGCTAACGCAATATCAAGTTCTCTTGATTCAGTGAAATTCCTCGTGAGATGCTTTCCTCTAAGCTCAGTCTCCGCTTTAGCAAATCCAGAGATATGCTCAGTAAACAATGGGATCAATTTCCGCACAATGAAATCAGCAAAATCAATCTTGAGAACCCTGCTTATGAGCTGAGCCAACGCGAAACGCACAGTACTTTCCACTTCCGAAGGGAAGCTACCATCTGTTCCACTAATATGAGCATACCAAGATAGTACAAAGTCGCGGAGAATGTACTCTATTACAGTATCAAAAGAGCTAGAGATAACAAAACTTGGTTGGTAGAGGGGCTCGTGAGTGACGGCAGCGTGCTGCTGAAGAATTGAGACCTCTTTATCCCAATTATCTGGAGTAGCAAATGCGTATGGTGGAAATTGCAGGTCACGATAAAGGACACCTCGGCGAGGCAAGACTCTTCCAGGTTTAATAGCCTGCGAGGAAAGCGAGAACGATTTGTAGACGTATATAACTGCGAAGAATATGCCGCCAACAGATAGCGCAACTCCAATAACGAAAGACCAGATGATGAGTTTAATGTTAGGTAACTTTAGAAGAACGAATAAACTTAGGCAACCTAAGAGCACGTACGCGTGGTTACGTGAGAAGTTCATCGCGGAGTTCATAATGAGAAAGCCGCACTCCGGCAAGATTGTCGTGATGCTGATGAAGATGGGAGGTATTAAAAAGGGTCATCGTGACAAAATAATTAAGTCAAGACGCTTGAGACATTACAAAGCACATCATGAGAAATTGAGATTTGCCAGGAAACCAATTACGAAATATAACACCGCCCATACTATACAGATACTATATACACGTCGTTAATACAAACTTCATCCACTTTAATGCGTGAGGTACTTCCTAGCACATTCGCTCAAATAGAACATTTCAAAAGTCGTTCAACAGTGCTTCGAACGCACGCTTGATTTTGTTAGCACGAGATATAAGTCCAGGGAGGCCATCTGCATCAAAATCTACCCTGTACGATGCACTATCGCGATAATCTGTAGCAAACTCAAGAGGCTTATGACCAAAATTATCATCACTTCGGGAATATCCAGCGTAACTACCTTCAACGGCAGAGTCATTAAAAGAGCTTGAGTTCTTGGGATATTTGGGCGAGACGACTTGCTGCAGTATTCGTCTGCCAGCAGACTGAGCTCGTTCTGGACTAGTAATCGTTAATGGAGGAGTCTTATTGTCTTTTCCTGAATCCATGTCTTCTTCAGACGAGTCAGCTAACAATATAATTCCCTCTGCCTCCGAGAGAAAGTTCTCTGATATTCTCTCGGAAGGGATCTGAGATAGTAACAGCTTTATATCAGAGATAAGGGAAGCAAAATGATGAATTTCTGACAAGTGTCTCTTTATAGTTCCTTGTGAAGCTTTGATCGCGGGGGGAATTGACAACGTAGATTCAAAATCACTATCCCATTTATCTATTTTCTATGTTAGTCGGTGCTCAAATCCTTTAAGAGGATGCCACAAACCAGTCGCATCCTCGATATATCGTTGCTCGCGCGTCGGCGATGAAAGGGTATCTTCCGCAGTAGTTTCTTCGTCCGACCACGACAGAACTTCATCTGTCGTCGAACTGTGACTTCCTACCATTCGCAGGCTATGACTAAAGTAATTTTGGCCTAGTATAATTGTGAAAATTGGAAATTGAAGCTGAAAATATGACTTTTGACAGGATTAGTGTGGGTAATCATTATCACTTGGTTGCTGACGCTGCATCTAAAAATCACGTCCAAATTGTTCTTAAACCTAAATATTTCTTACGCACTATTTTGCCATTTATCCACTTTGTGTAGTTCTGATTGTCATATTTTATGGTGTGCACTTAATCGGAATCTAGAATATACATTATTGAGAAATAAAAATGGCACCCTCAATTGCTCAGCAGGTCCGAACGGCCTGTCCATCGCTGGATCCCGTGGTTCAAGACTACGCTTCGGGCTACCTCTATCATCATCTTACTTCACTCGACTCGCTATTAGCTACTTCTTCTGATCCGTCAGCAGCGCTTCAAAACGAGATTAATTTTATTCACAAGCTTCTAATCGATGCCGGTGGTCCGACCGATTCTGTGGAATCTCTTTCATTGAATCTTCGAGAACAGTTTGATACCTCTATGAAGAGTAAGGTTGAGAAACTTTCGTCTGAAGATAGTGCACCTGGACAAGCAAAACTTTTGGAGCAAGCAATGGTAATTGGTTCACAAAGAAACGCAGTGTCGTCTGTTGGATTATTGGGTGGTACAACAGATATTGAGGCTGTAGGTGGTAGGAAAGTCGATAGCAAAGTTGATAAAAAGAAACTTGAAATCGCCGAGAAAAAAATTCAGGCGAAACTGCATAAGCGGGCAATGAAGACAGTTGAGTATGAGGCTTCCAGATTGCTTAAGCAGCACTCAAAGGAAGAAGACTACGATGAGTTTTATATGACCGTCAATCCTCTTATGCTTGGTAGCGCAGCATCTGGAAAGACCAAGGACATTAAACTCGATAATATTGACCTCTACGTTGGTGCCGGAAAACGAATTCTTTCAGACACCTCACTTTCGTTGTCATATGGACATAGATATGGACTTATTGGACAAAATGGTATAGGTAAATCGACGCTATTGCGGGCATTATCTCGCAGAGAGTTGGCTGTCCCGAAGCATGTTACAATTCTCCACGTCGAACAAGAAATGATAGGTGACGACACACCAGCAATACAAGCCGTACTAGATGCTGATGTATGGAGAAAACATTTACTACAAGAGCAAAATCGCATTTTGACACGTTTGGCTGAACTGGACAGCCTCCAAGCTGCGGAGGCTGAGAAAGAAGGCATGGATACAACTGCTGAGGCCTCTTTAAATAAGAATAAGCTTGACACTGAGCGAGAGGAGCTTGATAGTACACTAGTGGAGGTCTATTCTAAACTGAGCCAGATCGAGAGTGAAAAGGCTGAATCACGAGCTGCGTCAATCTTAGCTGGTCTTGGTTTCACTCCTGACACACAACATAATCCTACGAATTCTTTTTCGGGAGGTTGGAGGATGCGACTTGCTCTGGCGAGAGCTTTGTTCTGTAAACCAGATTTATTACTACTTGACGAGCCTTCGAATATGTTGGATGTTCCGTCGATCACGTACTTGTCCCACTATTTGCAAAGCTATCCCAGCACTGTTTTAGTAGTTTCTCACGATCGTGCATTCTTAAATGAGGTCGCAACAGACATAATTTACCAGCATTCTGAAAGATTAGATTACTATCGAAATTCTAATTTTGATTTATTCTATGCGACGCGCGAAGAGCGAAAGAAGAATCAAAAGCGGGAGTACGAGACACAAATGGCTTACAGGAAGCATCTTCAGATATTCATCGACAAGTTTCGTTACAATGCTGCCAAGTCACAAGAAGCACAGTCGAGAATCAAGAAACTTGAGAAACTGCCAATCTTGGAACCTCCAGAGGAAGACCAGACCATCGTATTCAGATTTCCTGAGGTGGAGAAGTTATCACCACCAATAATTCAGCTACAAAATGTATCGTTTGCTTATCCAGGAGGCAAGAGCATGGTGTTGCAAGGAGTAGATATGGATGTCCAAATGGATTCTCGCATTGCCCTGATAGGTGCCAATGGATCAGGAAAAACGACACTTCTAAAAGTTTTAACTGAGCAAGCCCAGCCCACTGTTGGTTTAGTTTCGCGCAATGCCCGTTTACGCATAGGCTATTTTGCACAACACCACGTTGATGGATTGGATCTCACTCTATCTGCTGTGGGCTGGATGGCGAAGAATTGGCCAGGAAAATCGGATGAGGAATATCGACGTCATCTTGGTGCCTTTGGAATTACAGGTACACTAGGCTTACAGAGGATGGAACTGCTCTCAGGAGGACAGAAGTCACGTGTAGCCTTCGCATGTTTGGGGCTTACAAATCCGCATATTCTCGTGCTGGACGAGCCCAGTAATCATCTTGATACAGCCGGTTTGGACGCGCTCGCAGATGCTATTAACGGATTCGAGGGAGGTATCCTCATGGTGTCACACGATGTCACGTTGATACAAAGGACAGCCAAGGAACTATGGGTGTGCGATAATGGCTCTGTGAAGAAGTACAAGGGCGACATTCAAGCTTACAAAAACGAGATTCTCGAGCGAGCAGACGCTGCTGGCGTGGTTCGCTAGTTATCGCCATCAATGTCTGTAATCTTGTATCTGGTCCCTGTCTTTTTTTTGCATGTAGTCATATTTAGTAAAATTTATTGTTAATCGCCGAGGCTGAGCTGTAGTTAGTAATCTTTGACTGGGTGATTCAGACTGAATTTCATTTAAGCATATGATATCAAATTTGCCAAAATTTCTTTGCAAATTGATCCGGCTGTAAGTTGACGCAAATTACCCGGTCGTTTAACCAAAAAAGGCAGGTTGAAGCATTGCAGATGACGAGAGAGATTTCAAAGATCAATCGCGACTCGTCTCCTGTATTTTTTGTTTCACGGCGTCCGGAAATATTCGACTTCGCGACCTGAGTAGCGATACGCTGTTGTAAAATGTTGAACACGCTGCCATTTGAGTTGGTAGGTGCTGTTCTAGTTCATCTTCCATTGACAGATGTTCTTACCTTCTCTGCAACTTGTACGCGATTCCGGTCCTTGGTCCTTCATAATGAATATTTATGGCGGCATTTCTTTAATATACATTTTGATCCTATTCTCACACCATCGCCTGTACCATATCTTGTACCTGCATCTGCCAGACGGCAAGAAGTTCACTTACATGTACATACGAGAGATATAAGTGCGCAGCAGCCGACGATGTTGCAAGAGCAACGATCTGCTCCAGAAAACAAAAATGGAACAGAGAGAGAGGAACAGGGAGAGGAAGAATCACTCCGGCGCAAGAGACGAAAGAAAACTCATCTTAGTTATGATGACGGTCAAATAGAGACAATGTCCCAACTGGAGGAGCTAAAATTACGAGTCCAGTTGATATTACACAATGGTCCTGAGGCTCGTGCTCGATTTGCGACGACAGAGTATAGAGTTGCAGTAAGGGAGACAGTTGTCGATTTGGCGCTAATAATGCTCAGAGAACACATTTCTAAAAATTTCTTTCTACTCGGACAATCTCAGCTATTTTCCGCGGTCCTTTTCGACCAATTTCTTCCAGGAACGCTACCGAGTGTTGACTTGGTAAGGGTACCTCCACTGGAAACTCTGTCTTCTCATCCAGCTACAAAAACGCTTTCTCAAAAGATTGATCTCTTAAGACTCACATTTGCGCAAAGGCTAAGCCATTGCCCTATGCCTATGCCATTGCACGATATTCAAAAGGTCATTTATGATTCGTCACGGCATCCTTTGTTTACAACGACACCGTACGATAGTGAAGGCGATGGACCAGTTTTGTCTGATAGTGCCTTCAAAGATGAAGAAATGCTGTTGAACCCCAATGTACAACCTCGGCTCGATACGCTTCTAGCTCTCATGAATTTTTTTGTATATCATTCTGACCGCTCCAGCCGTATCCGTGATGGACTTCTACCATTTTTTAATTCGGTCCCAGAGGCTTGGGACATTGATTTTACGCCCAAGTTCTCCAAAACTCTGAAAGATGTGCCGGAGTTTGACTTTCCAAGAGACTGGACTGGGATTTATGGATATGTTGCATTCTGGGATTATGATTTGTTGCATAGAAGTGTCGACGTTACCGATGAAGCTGATGCTGTTTTCTCGCACCCATTGTCAAGAGATATGTCTCATACTGAAAGTCCTTATCAGACAGCCTTTTTGGGGTGTACAGACAAGGATTGTGATCTAGCCTGCACATTTACAACGTCGTCGTCGTTACTTTTATCATCGTCACCGTTGTCATTTTCATCGTTCTCGTCGTTATCACCATCATCGACATCGGCATCGGCATCAGCAAACTTAGCGGCGGGGACACTTGATGAAGGATCTCACTCTCTGGCTAACCTTGAAACTAATGAAGAATCTATTTTGGAAGTTGAACGATTTTTCAATCATGGTGCAAATCATATCAGTATCAATCGAAGGGCAGTCGAGGTAGCTGAAACTGCGGTAAATGCACCTGTGATACTGAATGCTGCCAATTTGGCAAGCCATCCACAGTCGCCTTCGTCTGTCGCCGAAACCAGCGAATCCACTGCGCGACCTAATACTTCTTCTAGTCAGCGAACTCCTGCGAAAGTCAAAAAGAACTATAGTACACAATTTTTGGAACTCAAAGACCAGTTTGATGGATTTCAAATCATGGAGACATACGCGCCAACGATAAACGGCCCTATATCATTATATGGTCGAGGCAGAGATCGGTTCGATTATACTACACAGGTCGTTATCGCTCCTCTGGCGCCATGTTTCGGTCTACCTGGCTTTGCACGATTTAGCATGCGCAAGGAATATGTACGAAGTGAAACGTCAGCCGACGAGGATGATGAGGTAATTTGGGAGTACAATGGAATTTACATTCCTGGGCCAAAGATTATATTAGGCCGATGGAGGGATGGGAGCGAGCAAACAGAGGTAAAGGCGGTTGAAGGCCCCTTTGTATTTTACGCCGATGAACTGTAATTTATAGTATAAATATCTACAGATGTTGACTTATACAATCAAGTCTCGATATAACGATATTTGATATAACGAAACACCTCCGTAAAAATGGACGACCGATAACTCGACCGGATGGAGCGATTCACAATTGAATCACTCCACTTGTTTAAATACATCTGTCATTGACTCACGACAAAACCGAGCAGGACGCTCATTATTCTCGCGGTACCCGTTTAGAATGTGAATGAAATTTAGGCATGCTAGAACATCTCGGTTCCACGGCCTGCTTTTGCCAGGCAAGCAATCCCTGTTTTGGCATTCGAGAAGTCCATGGACTAGCCGCATTTTAGGTTGCCTGTCTTTTTTATCTGTCTTTTCATCTTTCTTTATGCCCTACTTCTCATCTTCCGTCTGGCCGTCCTCTGGATCCTGAACGCAGTCCCACTTCCGCTTTACTAAACCCGACTTCCTCTTTCTTTGCTTATTATTCAGAGGTCTAGGGTTACCGCGGTATTTCGTGGCCTTCACCTTATGATTGCATTTTGGGCACCAGTAAGATGTCCAAAACTCGTCAAGGAGCACAACATTAAAGCCCTTTTTGCGGAGCAGGTCTCGGAAGCCTTTCTTGCGACTAGGTGCGTGATACTTCTTCTTGGAGTTATTGTAATTACCTATAAGTATTATCACATCATCACCAAACTTGCTCCGCAAGGCGTTAGCGAGACTCTTGCACTGGCTAAAGCATAATCTGCGTTTGCTTTACTCATCAAATCGTAGGCTCGACCACTGACATATTTGGCCTGAACTATTGTGTCGGCTTCACTGTAATTGTGGGCACAAGTTCGTAAGCTGCAACG